>PVKS010005941.1:0-68017 GCA_004027875.1 Aplodontia rufa
CTGTTCCTCTCTAAAAAAAAAAAAAAAAAAGAAGAAGAAGAAGAAGAATATTGAGTCAGCTGCCTCTAAATCCTATTTCAGATTTTAGGTTACCAAAATAAGTCACTCATTCTCAAATAACCACTCAGAGCAAATGCCAATTGAGGTTTTCATGTTCCAGCAAGGACTGCACATATAATTGCAGAGGAAATGTCAAAGCAATTCTCCAAAGGTTGTATAAGCTATAAATGATAAGATATTTTCAAATTCTAGACCATCTCATTATGCATCTACTTTTTCATGACTTTCTAACACAAGATGCTACTGCTTTGTTCTCTTTAGCCTGGTAAAGATTGTTTCTTTCAATAAAGCACTTGAAGCCATGGTACACACCTGTAATCCCAGCAACTTTGGAGGCTAAGGCAGGAAGATCGCAAGTTCAAGGCCAGTCTGGGCAACTTAGCAAAGCCCTACGCAACTTGGTGAGACTGTCTCAAAAAGTAAAACGGATTGGGAATGCAATTTAGTGGTAAAGTGACCCTGAGCTCAAACCTCAGTACCAAAAGGAAATTTTAAATAAAGTGCTTGTGCCAGGAATGGTATATGCCCATAATTCCAGAGGCTCAGGAGCCTGAGGCAGGAGAATCACAAGTTCAAAGTCAGCCTCCACAATTTAGCCAGGTCCTAAGCAACCTGGCGACTGTCTCAACAAAACAAAAAGGGCTGGGGCTATGGCCTACTGGTTAAGCAACCCTGAGTTCAATCCCTGGTACCAAAAATAAATTTAAAAAAATAAAGTGCTTGATAGACTGAAAAGAAATGGCCCAGAAAAGTAAGAGAGCTAAAAAAGCTTAACTGTAACCCTAAGAGTTGAGAAGACGACAAAGCAGATCCAACTCAAGAGTTTCTTTTTCCTCTCTTTCTCTCTTTAGATCATACTGCCAGAAAATTGAAAACAATACTAATCCAGCATAAATTGTTTTTTGAATAAATTATTAAAAATCAACCTAAGAGGGGCTGGAGTGTGGCTCAGCATTGCAGCACTTGCCTGGCATGCTGTAAGGACCCGGGTTCAAACTCCAACACCACATACACAACTAAGTGTCGGACCAATGTAAACCAGATGAAAAACTAAATAAAATTGATTCATTCTCTCCCTCTCACTGTTCCTCAACCTAAGAGCTCAATATTCTGTCCAATAATTAATCCTGTCTTTCAACAACTCCTTCTACAGCTACCCAACTCTGAAAACATGACCTAACATAGCTTGGTGGTGCACACCTATAATCCCAAGGGACTTGGGAGGCTGAGGCAGGAGAATCCCAAGTTTGAGGCCAGCCTGGGCAACTCAGTAACACCCTGTCTCAAAATAGAGAACAGAAAGGGCTGGGGAGTATAGGTTAATAGTAAAGCAACCCTGAGTTCAATCCCCAGTACCACAAAAAAATAAAAACGAAAAAATAAAATGCTCTAGTCACTCTTGGCTAGAGCCAGATTAACTGTATCCATATTAATTCCTGAAAGTTCTCATATAATAATGCTACAAAGATCATGAATTGGGGCTGGAGAAGTGACTCTAGTGGTAGAGCATTTGCCTGGCAAGCGTGGAAACCCAGGTTCAATCCCCAGCACCACATACACAACTAAGAGTCAGAAAAACAAAACCCAGATGAAATAACAAGTAAAATTGATTCTCTAACTCCCTCTTTCAAAACAAAAACAAAAACAGGTCATGAATTAATTTTCTAAACTCTGACAGCTGAAGCAACATAACAAAAATATTATCTACATGGGGCTGGAGCAGTGGCTCAGCGGTTGGAGCACTTGCCTGGCATGCGCAGGGACCCGGGTTCAAACCCCAGCACCACGTACACAATTAGGTGTCAGAGAAACAAAGGCCAGATGGAAAAATAAAGATTTATTCTCTCTTACTCTCTCCCTTTTTTTGGGCCATCTGTAACTTCAGCTCCTTCTTTAAAATCTAGCTTAAATACAGTCAGCTTATCATCATCCTATGGCCAAATCATCGCACCAAGAACTGACTCTGGCTGGGTGTGGTGGCAGATGCCTGTAATCCCAGCAACTCAGGAGGCTGAGGCAGGAGGATTAAAAGTTCAAAGCCAGCCTCAGCAACTTAGTGAGACCCTGTATCAAAATAACAAATAAAAACGGCTGGGGATGAGACTCAGTAGTTCAATGCCTTGACTTCAATCCTTGGTACAAAAAAAAAAAAAAAAAAAAAGAAAAGAAAAAAGTTCAAAGCAAGATTCAGCAATTTAGCAGGGCCCTAAGCAACTTAGTGAAACCCTGTCTCAAAATGAAAAAGGGCTGGGGATGTGGCTCAATGGTTAAGCGCCACGGGGTTCAATCCCTGGTACCAAAAGAAAAAAAACTGACTGAAAAAGTTAGTATTCTTCAGCTAAGATCTACCCTAGGAAGTAATGAACCGCAGACTCAGAGCTACACTAACTCACAGCTCCTCACCACCAGAAAAGCATAAATGCTGGAGTACATATGTAATTAAAAGGTAGGTATTAAGACAAAATTAAACTATCAAATCCTATTAAAATATAATCATAAATATAAATTGAGAATAATAGTTCAAATGCAGCTGTTACTCAACTATATATTTGTTCTCCTCTATGAAACCACTAATAGCCTAATAAAGAAATATGCCAACCTGCCAACCACACAGTACAATTGTTTAAAAACCATCCTCAAATTGTTCCTACTTGTAGATATTCCCAAGAGAGCAGTTTAGCCCCAAATCTAATGCTTTTAAAGAAATCCTTTGTTAAAGATTTCTAAATACTTGTATGAGAAACAAAAGTGAAGAATGCTTACTAAATACAAACCATTTAAAATACTTCACATTACAGTTTCTAGCATCATTAAGGAAAAAATCTTCATACATGTACACAGACATGTGCACAGACACGCAGATTTCTCAGTTATTTCACTGAATGATACCAAAAGCTGTGTTGCCAGTCCCAAGTTAGCTACCCCTGGCTGTTTTTCACCTAACCTAGTACCTAGAAGACAAGGCACTGAAATCTTCCCTACAGCATGCCTCCCTCCCTGCCCTCAGGCACCGGGGACTGAAAAAGGGGCTGGGGATGCAGCTAAACAGGAGGGGGGTTCCACTCCCAGCACAGGAAGAGGAAAAAAAACCAACAAAAGTGGCATTCCTCCGTCTGTTGCCGTACTCAGAAGCGAGGAGGAAGAGCACTGGATCGTAACCCTGACTCTATCATTTACAGAATGTGTGACCTTTAACGAGTCATCCTCAACTCTCTGGGCCCACTTGGCAAAGCAGGCCGGAGGCGGACTCACTCCATCATCTGCAAACTCCATTTCTGTTCCACGATGTCATGGGTATGTTTCACCAAAAGAATTCTTACTGCCTGGACTCATTTTCCAAGTCTCTTTTTGCACAAACAACCAACCTTCACAAACTGCGCTCACACACAAGAATGAGATTATCCTGTGAAACGCCACATTAGAGCAAAGATCAAAGAGAAGTCAAAGAGCTCACCTGCACACCTCCTCCAAAACAGAAGCAAGGGGGGTCAGAAATCTACTCTTTGCAAAGAGAAATGGCTGATAAAACTAGGCACACGCGAAAGCCTGATTCAGAGATCTCCTTTTAACACACAAGCCTTAAAAAAGATTAATCTGGCATCCATGAAAAAAAAAAGTAAATAAAAAACATACATGGGCTGGGAATGCAAGCTCGGTGGTGCAGCGCTTGCCTAGCACGCCTGAGGCCCTGGCTTCCATCGCCAGCACTGCAAAATTTTAAAAAGTAAAATAAAAAGTCTAAAAAAGCTCACGCTTGCGGAAGAAAGCTTAGCACAAACGATCAAAAGCCTCAGCCTCACGTCCGAGATACACCGTAAAACCTAAAGGATGGCTCAGCATTTTTCCCCTGTTAAACAGCAAAATCCCAAATCTTCGCCACTGCCGACCTCCGCCCGCCGAGCAGAGCAGGGCCTCGGGCTGCGCGGAGGCAGCGTCCTTCCCGGGTCCGGCTGAGCCTGCTCCTGCGCCGGCTGTCACTCCACGCATCCCCTGCCCGAGTCCCCTCGGAGGGAGACGCGACCCGGGCCGGGGTGAGCCGAGCGCGAGACTGCGCGGGTGCAATTTCAAAAACTTCAGCGGACGCCTTCGTTTAAATTAGAAAGAAAGGGGGGGGGGACCAGGCGCAAAGGAGAAACGCGGCTTCCCCGGCGCCGGGGCCTAGGAAGGCGGGCGGGAGCGAGGTGCGCTCGCCGCCGCCCGGCTCGGGGGACAAAGTGAGCGGCGGCCCGGGCGAGCGCGGAGGCGGGGGCGGCCGGGCGCGCTGACAGCTGCCCCCCGCGAGGCGCCCGGCCCCCGCCCGGCCCGCCGAGCCCGGCTGGAAAAGGATACTCCCGGGTGCGGAAGGCCTCCTGCGTGTGCGCGATGGTGAACTGCGGCTCCTCCCCGGGCAGCGGCTTCGCCAGCGGGAAGGGCTTGCGGCCCAGGAGCGGCGCCATCGCGGCGGCGCTCCCGGCCCCCGGCGCGGCTCTAGGCCCCGCGGCCCCGCGCGAGCGCTGGCTCCCGGCGGTGGGGGAGGGGAGGGGTGAGAGGGCGGCGCGGACTCCGCTCCCTCACGGCCCGCGCCGCGCCATGGGGCGCCACGCAAGGGCGCCCAGCTCCCGCGCGCAGCGCTGCGAGTCCCGGCCGCCCGCCCCCGGCCGACCTTCCCTGCGGATCGCCGCGGCCGGCAGGCACGACTCCTCCTCAGCGGCGCCGGAGGAAATTATTGAAAAATGGCGGGAGATTCCCCTCCTCCCCCCGCCGGGCCGGCGCGCACACTAACTTGCTCCCCGGTGGCGCCGGTGGCGAGCGCTCCAATAGGCGGGCAGCTGGTCAGCGCTCACCGCCTATTGGCTGGGCGCGGCTGCCGCTCGGCGCCTGGGTCCCGCCCCCCGGCCCTGCCGCCGAGTTGGGTTGCAGCGCAGCAGAGGGCAGTCTGAAGAGGTGAAAGGTCACGTTATGTAAGTGCTGGTGACAGGCTCGCGGGCCACCGGCGGCGCTGTCAAAAGCGGGGGGCAGCGGCAACCCAAGCGCCGAGAACTAAAGGCGGTCGGGCCAAAGAAGCCCCTTCCCGTATGCAGACATTGCGCCATCTGTCACCGACGGCGACATCGACATCCGGGCACCACTGTCCGTGTGGTGCGCCGGAGGGGGGAGGGGGAGCGCGCGGCCAGGGGCTTTGTCTTTCCACTGGCGCTCCGCCCCCTTCTTAAAGGCGCCGCGCTGGACCACGCCCGGGGATGCGTGGGTGGGGTTGGGCTGCGAGGAACGGTTGGCGGGAATCAGCCCAAGGCTGAGGTTGAGCCCCAACCTTGCTCACCCCGAAAGTTAACTTGCTCTGGACGAGAGTGAGGTTGAGCTCTGGGCCTTAGCGTTCTGCTTTTTTGCAGGGGCTGGCTGGAAAGGGTAACATAGGAGCTTCCTGGGAAAGATAAGTTAAAAGACATCTCGGGTTACATCCATTCATCAGCTAGGGTTCCCCAGCTGCCTGCAAGGTTCCTGTGCTGCGCGCTATCAGAGGGAAAAAACAAGGCACGGCGACTGCAAAAAAATGTAACACGGATGATCAGGTCTACGTGATCAGTGCCTTACGAACTGCGCAGTGGGAACACAGCACTGCCTGCCTGGGGGCGAGGACGCCCGAGTCGCTTCTCCAGGCAGAACGCGCCCGCGTCGTCCGAAATTCGGCTGTGCACAACGTCAGAAGCACTCTGCTATAATCCTGTCCCTGCTAAACTGTCTTAGTGCAAAGATTTTCACTGACCCCAGGGCAGACCTTCACAGCCTGCTTTCCCACCGGGCTGGATTGCTGTGTCCCTGAATGTGGTCTGCCACTGCCAGACCCTTGGTCTCCTCCTCTTCTCGCTTCGAGAAAATACGGACTAGGAGTCAGGGTAGAGGGTACCTCGCTTGGTAAAGTGCTTGCCTGGCTTACTTTGGGCTCTGAATTTGATCCCCAGAATCGCAAGAAAGAAAAACAAAATGCTCCATATGATAGGTTTGGTCAGAGGGCACCTCTATGAAGCCTCTGATCATCTAGCAGAGAAGGGAGCCCATTTTCCGTAGCCATTTGATTTATTTATTTATTTAAGGACTAGGAATTGAACCCAGGGTTCCAGGGTTGCTTAACCACTGCACCACATCTCCAGCCCTTCTTATTTTTATTTTGAGCCAGGGTCTTGCTTAGTTGCTTAGGACCTTTCTAAATTGCTGTGGCTGACTTTGAACTTGCAACTTAATAAAACCCAGTCTCAAAATTAAAAAGGGATGGGGAAGTGGCTCAGTGGTTAAGTACCTCTGGGTTCAATTCCCAGTAATAGAAAAAAAAAAAAAAAAGCCGGTTGTGGTGGTGCACACCTGTAATCCCAGCGGCTGGGAAGGCTGTGGAAGGAGAATTGCAAGTTCAAAGCCAGCCTCAGCAACTTGGTGAGGTATCAGATAATAAGAATGGCAAAGTAGCTAGGCAGGGTGACACATGCCTGTAATACCAGCAGCTGGGGAGGCTGAGGCAAGAGGATCACAAGTTCAAAGCAGCCTCCGCAACTTATCAAGCAGTTTAGTGAGATCTTGCTTCAAAATTAAAAAAAAAAAATGAAAAGGTGGGATGTGGTTCAGTGGTTTATTATCTCTGGGTTCAATCCCTGGTGCAAAAAAAAAAAAAAAATGGCAGAGGAAGTGGTCATCCTGACCATTGTGTGTTGGTTGAACTGGAGTGACCACTTAGAATGGAACTGCAGTGGTAGGTGGCAGTGACACAGAAGGTTCAGGTGGAAAAAGATCAGTGAAGAAGGACAACAGGAAAGTCCTCAGCAGGAACAGATGCCTAACAGCAGACCTCCTGCAGAGTAAGGGTTCCATAAACACAGTGAACCAATGATGGAAATTTTTATATTGCAAAAACACATCTAGGGGGCTGGAGCGGTGGCTCAGCAGATTCGGTGCTTGCCTGGCAAGCACGAGGACGCGAGTTCAAACCCCAGCACCACGTACACAACTAAGTGTTGGAGCAATGAACGTCACATGAAAAACTCAATAAAAATTGATTCTTTCTCTTTCACTGTCTCTCTCTTTTAAAAAATTTTTTTAAAGGTGCATCTAGGTGGGGGTGTGTGACTCAGTGGCAGAGTGCTTGCTGAACAGCAAAATAATAAAAAACAAAGCTGTGGCACAAAAGAACTGAGCCTCTAGGCGTCAAAGTCATCGTAGCACTTGGAACCACTGCGGGTGGACTAGAATCCCGGTGCTGGTGAGGCAGGGTCTAAACCTGAGAGTCGGCTGAGCTTGGTTTCCATTGCACCCTTAGGGGCTCCAGGCACTCTGGAAAGCCACCTGGAACACATCTGGAATTTTTATTTTTTATTTTTTTTTAAAGAGAGAGGGACAGAGCTGGAGTGGTGGCTCGGCAGTTTCGGCGCTTGCCTAGCAAGCTTGAGGACCCGAGTTCAAACCCTAGCACCATGTACACAACTAGGTGTTGGAGCAGCTAGGGCCATGTGAAAAACTAAATAAAGGTGTTTCTCCCTTTCTCTGTCTCTCTCTCTCACTGTCCCTCTCTCTTTAAAAAATAAAACAAAATTAAGAGAGAGGGACAGAGAGAGAGAGAGAGAGAGAATCAATTTTATTTAGTTTTTCAAAGACTTTTGTTGCTCGGACACTTCATTGTGTACGTGGTGCTGGGGTTCGAACCCACGTACTCACACATACAAGGCAAGCGCCATAATCG
Organism: Aplodontia rufa; assembly: GCA_004027875.1. NCBI lineage: Eukaryota > Metazoa > Chordata > Mammalia > Rodentia > Aplodontiidae > Aplodontia > Aplodontia rufa. The sequence goes on from PVKS010005941.1 coordinate 7,763, forward strand.
CAGAGCCACCCCTCCAGGCCGTGGAAATTCTGAGCAAGGAAATGCAAGTGGAGGGTGAGGCTTTGTGAACAGAATCCATCAGCTGGAGCCCCAGGAACAACCATTCAGGAGCTAAGGCAGGGCCCCCAAGCTGGGCATGGTGGCGCATAGCTGTAATCACAGTGACTGAGGCAGGAGGAAGGCTAGTTCCAGGCCAGCCTCAGCAACTTAGCAAGGCCCTATCTTTAAAGAATAAAAAATAATAAAATAAGGGCTGGCGATGTGGCTCAGTGGCTACGTGTCCCTGGGTTCAATGCCCAATACCAAACAATCAAAACAAAATTTAAAACTCAGCTTCCTGCTCTAAAACTTCATTGACTCCAGTTGCCTGCAAAATCATCTGAGTTTTAGGATTCCTAACTCCCAGCAAACCCCAAGGGGAACACTTCCTCCCAATTCCCAGAATTCACTGCACTGGTTCCTGCCCCTGCCAAGAAAGCCTCCTTTTTGCCTCTTTGCATCTGAACCCTATTTGGTTCTGGGGATTGAACCCAGGGGTACTTAACCACTGAGATATATCCCCAGCTCTTTTTTTTTTTTTTAAGAGAGAGGGACAGTGAGACAGAGAAAGAAGCAACTTTATTGAGTTTTTCACATGGCCTTAATTGCTCCAACACTTAGTTGTGTGCGTGGTGCTGGGGTTTGAACCTGGGTCCTCGTGCTTGCCAGGCAAGCACCGAAACCGCTGAGCCACCACCCCAGTCCTTTTTTTTTTTTTTATTTTGATACAGGGCCTTGCTAAATTGCTGAGTCACGTCCCCAGTGTTCATTGTCTGTCTAGTTGGCACTGCAGATGGAACCTGGGCCTTGCGCATGGTAGGCAAGCACTCTACAGCTGAGCTACATCCCCAACCCCAGCCGTTTTTATGTTTTGAGACAGGGTCTGGCTAAGTTGCTTGGGGCCTTGCTAGTTGCTGAGGCTAGCCTTGAACTTGGGATCCTCCTGCCTCAGCCTCTGCATTGCTGGGATTCCAGATGTGCACCACCGCACACAGCAACTACTGTTTTTTCTTTTTCTTTTTTTTAAAGAGAGAGAGAGGTAGAGAGGAAGAGAGAGAGAATTAATTTTATTTATTTTTTCCATCTGGCCTTTGTTTCTCCAACACTCAGTTGTGTATGTGGTGGTGGGGTTGGAACCCGGGTCCTCGCACATGCCAGCCAAGCTCTGAGCCACCGCTCCAGCCCCTCCTATTGTTTTCTTGTACCTACCTTATAAAATCAGTGTTCTGCTCTTGCCCAAATGGGAGCTTGCATTCTACTTTGTAGACTAGAGGCCTTCCTGCTTCATGAGTAAATCTGGTGCTTTGGCTTTTGGTATTTGCTATAACCCCCAAAACACCACACAGGTATACAAACATCCCTCAAATTCTATTATCATCAGTTAAGCCAACGGGCAGTGTCTGAACTTCCGATCAGGTGATATTTACAGATGAGTCACAAGGTGCACTCGCTTCTTCTTTCTTGTATTGTGTTCCCTGTATCTCATCTGTTCACTTTTTTTCTATATTTGTGACAGCGCTATCCCCAGACTGACAGAACCACAAATCTCTCAATATGCACACACACCAGAAGACGTCCTTCCAGTGGGTCCCCCGACTCCTGCTCCCAGCTTCCAGTGGTTGGCTGCCAACAGCCAACGGAGCACAACCAAAGCCTGGCCTGGCCTTCGTGGGCTGCCACAATCTGTCCTGAATCTTTCTACTACTGCCCTCCCCCGCCCTTTTTTTCCCTCTGTTCAGCAACGTCAAGTTTATTTAGATTTCTAAATATTTCCCGCTGAAAGAAACCAGAGCTCCCTGAGAAAATGACTTGGGCTGGCAAAGTCCAAAGTGAGTCTTTCAACATCTTGAACCCAAAAGCAAGGAAGTGCTCCAGTACTGAGGGGGAAATGTCAGAAGGGCACAAGAGCCAGCACAAAGGGATTCTGGGTGACCACATCTGGAACCGTGTAGACACTGGAAACCGAATGGCTGGGTGTGGGTGGAGTACCCAGAGACTCAGGAGGCCAAGCGGGTGGACCACGGGTTCCAGACCAGCCTGGGCAACTTAGCAAGAGCCCGTCTCAAAATAAAAAGTAAAATGGACTGGGGATGTGGCTCATGGTCCCCTGGGCAGGATCCGCTGTACAGACACACACCCGAGTACTGGAGATGGATTTTTTTTTTTAAGAGAGAAAAATCAATTTTATTTAGTTTTCATGTGGCTTTCGTTGCTCTGCCACTTTGTTGTGTACGCGGTGCTGGGGGTCGAACCCGTGTACTCACGCGTGCCGGGCAAGCGCTGTAACCTATGAGCCATCACTGCAGCCCTGGAGTGTGATTTACAGATAGATTGTGGTGGCTGGAGAGGCCAAGGTCCAGGTGCTGGCAGCTCTGAGTGTCTCAGCTGTTTGCTGAGGGCTATTGTCTACTTCGGAAGTGGCACCTCGGTGCTGCATCCCCAGGGGCGAAGGCAGACCCTCTCTCCAGGTTTGTTTGCTTTGTAGCGGGTTTGTACCCAAGGGTGCTTAACCACTGAGCCACATCCCAGCCCTTTTTTTAGTTTTCACTTCGAGCCAGGGCCTTGCTAAGTTGCTGAGGCTGGCTTTGAACCTGCGATCCTCCTGCCTCAGCCTCCTGAGCTGATGATTTCACAGGCAGGCACCATCGTGGAGCCGCCAGGGCCTCCTCACCTCTGAAAGACTCTGGCATTCTGGAAGGCGTGTACTCACCTTTCCCGGCCTCCCAAGCCCTCTTGTGCAAAACCCACCACACTCGGGTTGATCTTCGGGGCTCACCCACATTCTGTGCGTTTAGCTAGGCAGCCTCAGAGAATTTAAATGTGCATTCAGCATTGGGCGTACAGCTGCCCGGAGGGAATTTACGAGTTGTTCATGAATAACGTGTGGTCTGCCCTTGACCGGCTTCCTTCTTCTCATCCTAATTACAATCAGTTCCAAGATGGTGGTGGAGCTGCTGGGCTAACTTCAATGACATGGTGGTAAAAGCAGAAGTCCCTGGAAGAGAAGGGACAGCGGCTTCTATTGTGCCCTTCTCATCAGTCTGTGAGTTCCTCTGTGGTGCTCTCCCCTTGGCATCAAGTACACCGCATGCAACCTGCTCCCAGAGGTCTAACTGCCTTACCCAGTGGACCTGATGGCTGGGCCTCCTGACGTCCTGCGTCCCCAGCTCCTGCATCGGGACACAGAGCCCCACGAGCGCCATCTGCTCACTCCCCTTGCTAGTTTTCGCTTTTGCTAGCTTACCTTTCCTCACTTTGATCTCCATAAACATTTTTTCTTGTAAGAGACTGAGAAGGGGCTGGAGCACTTGCCTGGCATGCGTGAGGACCCAGGTTTGAACTCCAGCACCACAAGTACAAGTGAATGTCATAAAAATAAAACCCAGATGAAAATATAAAGTGGTTTCTCTCATTCTCTCACTCTCTTTAAAAAGAAAGAAAGAAAGAAAAAAAAGTCAATTTTCTCTTTTCGTTGGGTTTTTGTTTTTCCACTCAGTTGTGTGTATGGTGCTGGGCATCGCACCTGGGTCCTCGCCCATGCCAGGCAGGCACGTACCGCTCAGCCACCTCTCCAACTCCACAAGCATGTTTCATCTACAGAAACTACCATCAGATCCTTCTTAAATTTATTTTTTTTTCCAAAGAGAGGAAGAGAATGAGAAAGAATCAATTTTATTTTTCAATATGGTCTTTGTTCCTCTGACACTCAGTACCAAGAAAAAGTTACCTCTTTTTGGGGGGGGGGGGTTACTGGGGATTGAACCCAGGGGTACTCAGTCTCTGAGCAATATCCCCAGCCCTTTTTTTTATTTTGAGACAGGGTGGCGCTAAGTTGCTTAGGGTTTCGCTTAATTAATGAGGCTGGCCTTGAACTTGAGATCCTCCTGCCTTAGCCTCCAGAGTCCACTGGCATTACAGGTGTGCACCACCACACTCAGCTATTTTACCACAACTTTAAAAAGTAAAATAACAAACTCAACTGTGGAAACACACCCAGCGGTTGTATTCAGCACGCACAGGGACCAAGGCATAATTCACGCTGCACGCCAACTCTGAAGGGGGCCTCAAAGTCATTCTCTCAGCAAGTGCGCTCTAGAAGCAAGGCAGCAGCTGGGGCCAACCCTAGTGAGCACACGATCGCTCGGATTCCGCGCCCACAGCCCGGCCCCTCAAGATACCAGTGAGACGTATTTCAAATAGTTTAATTTTAAAAATATTCTATTCAGTGCTAAAATATGTCTCCACTTGCTGCTGTCCACTTCCACTTTCTTAAACTTTTTTGAAACAAAAAATAAAATCACAAAGTTCAATTAAGCATGCAGATATCAAAGGAAAGGGAACTTCCTAGACAGTATGAGCTGAAGTACTGTGAGGGTGGGCACTGTTGGCAGACCGCGAATCCTTGCTGGGGTAGAATTTGTGGCAGGAGGTGCTGGAATGAAACGCACAGGTAAAAACCCAGTCATATGCGTGTGCGTGTGTGTATCCTTGTGCATGTGCACACATGCATGTGTGTATGTGCGCGCGTCTGTATGCATGTGTGCATGTGTGCGTGCGTACTGGCATGTGTATGCATGTAAGCGTGTGCGTGTGTGCATGCGTGTGCGTGTGTGTCTGTTGGGGGAAGAGGATGGTTCTGCTTGGGGACAGGACTGTCAGCAGCTAAAGAGCCCAGGAGAGGCAGGATCACCTCAAGAATGGACGGCAGGGCCAGGACGGCATGAAATCTACACAGTCTTTCTGCCCAGCGCGGAGAAAAGCCCTTCCCTCCTGCCTCCCGCCTACACTGTCCTCCCACAGCAGCCTGCAGGGCCCTGCCCTGTGGCCAAGTCCCCAAATCTACAGTCTCCATTCGATTTCAAGTAACCTTAGGCACTCTCTTCTCCAGAGGGTGCCTTCCACATCTCCTTCTCCTGGTAGAAGCAGCAGCCGCTCAGGCCAGAGGTTCTGGAGCAGAGAATGCTACCTGGAGGTGACAGATGAACCTTGGGCTGGCAGATGCCCAGCCTTCTTGGGGTGCAGAGATGACGTGAGTGCTCCCCTTCTCAGAGCAGACAGACACAGGTGCCAGGGACGGGAAGATGATGCTACGACCCCACGTCCTACGCCGGCCTTCCAAGACCCAGAAGGCTCCCACGTGCAGACTCTGGAGCCCGGTGCTCTCCCTCACCCCGCAACACAGCATGGCCAGAACCAGAATGCAATACACAGAGGCAGGGCCAGGAGGAGGGCGCTGGGTCGGTGCTAGCTCTCCGACGCCGTCTGCGGCACTGCGGGTTGGTCCACACAGAAGCGCTTCAGGGGCGGCGCACCCGAGTCTTCCTCTTCCTCTGCAATCTGGGAGCAGCAAGAACACCACGTGGCAGGGCCACCCTCTGATCATACCTGCCCATCCACCCGCTGCAACCCACACCCTCCCTCCCCTCTCAGGTGACCACCTGCACACCCTTCCACCGCGCGTGCCAGCCAAGCGGTCCAATTCACACCAATCGCCCTTCCTTTTCCTCAAAAATAGGGACAGCCAAAGGGACGCCTCACCTGCATCTCTAGTGGGACTGGTTCTTCCTTCGTCAAGGTGGGAGGCTCATCAGCAACTTCGGAAGCAGGCAGGGAGGGCTCTGGAAAAGCAGCAAGGTCAGCTGAGGACACACGGCATGAGGCATGGTGGCCTCAAGCTGGGAGAGAGTGACCAAGTGATGAGGGAAGAACCTGGCCTGGGGACCAAACACGCAGGGCCTCCCTGGGCCAGGTCTCACTGAGGAGCCAGCCACTAACATGGGCCACCAACACTGGCTGGGAGCCAGGTCCCCCCTGCAGACACCTGGACCACAGAGCAGCAAGTCCTGCCGCTGTCCAGCCCATGTGTCAACCCTAACTCAGCCTCCCAGGTGGAGGGGGCTGCCTTGAGCTCAGATCAAAGAGCAGCACAAGGCAGGAGTTACGCGCGCGAGCACTCGTGCCACCTGTCACCTTGCCACCTGCCACACGAGCAAGCTCCATTTCGTGGCATGCCGTGAAGGGGTCACGAACGGTCACAGCACCTGGCTGCGTCTTGTTGGCAGGACACAGGGCATCAGAAGGACCCACGGTGGCGTCCAGTTCCAGCAGTTACTAGCAACAGACTCCAGGACACTCACCGGAACCTTCTAAGCCACGTGTAAAGTGGGGACCGCCGCCCTCCCAGAGCTTTTGTGGGGAATCAGACAGGAAGAGGCCCTCACACTGCCCAGCACTCGCGCTCCCTGTCATCTGGGAAAGGACAGAAACAACAATTCCTTAAAACACCCTGAGTTGTTACCAAGCGCCCACTCGCCTCCTAGCTCTGAGGGCCTCCTGGCTCTGAGGTTCGTGCTGTAGCCCTGCCCACCCTGTTACGTGTGTATTTATTTGGGGCAGCACTTGCTAGGCACGTGCTCCACCACTCAGCTGCGTCCTCAGTCCTTTCATTGTATCTTGAGGCAGGGTCTCACTGAGTTACCCATTCTGGCCTCACACTTCCAGCGCTCCCGCCTCAGTCTCCCAAGTGGCTGGGATTATGGGTGCGTGCACCACTGAGCTGGGTTTCTCTAACCTTAAACCCAAAGAAGAGAAGCGCCAAGGCCAGAAGCAAGGCCCCTCCACGATGCTGGTCCTGGACACCCACAACTCACCCTCGAGGACCTCCTGGCCCAGCGTGGGGGGCTGGGAGTCGTCGGTGCGGAAGTCAGAGGTGTGTGCTGGGCTCAGGGACTCGCTCTGCTGGGGACTTGGGCTCGAGTTGGAGCTGCTGTCCACCTTGAGCTGGTAGACGTCGGACGCAGAGCTCTGGTTGCTGGTTTCGTCTGAAAACCAAACAGCAAAGGCGACATCTGAGCCCGGCACTTTCCTCCAGAGGAGTTGGCCCAGAGCCCGGACCCGGCTCCTCCAGAGCCACCATGGACACTGTGCTGCCCTGACCATGCTGCGGACACACCACGGGGAAGGCGGACCCTCGTGGGCCTCCATGCGCTGCAAACGATCTGCAGTCTAAGTTGATTAACTTACACACGGTCGATTTTATGACATATGTGTGTATATATTTTAAAATTTTTTTAAATTTATTTTTGGTACCAGAGATTGAATTCAGGGGTGCTTAACCACTGAGCCGCATCCCCAGCCCTAATTTTTACGTTTTATTTTGAAACAAGTTCTCAGTAAGTTGTTTAGGGCCTCGCTAAGTTGCGATCCTCCTGCCTCAGCCTCTGAATTGCTGGAATTACAGGCGTGCACCACTGCACCCAGCTATTTCATGACATATTCTAAGCACCAGACGCAGCCAAAATGTTAAAAGTTTTTGTACTGTTTATACTTGGGGAAGATCAGGTTACACTGATTTAGCAGCTGGCTTCTTTACTGCCACCATTTACGACTTGGACCTGGCACTTTCTCAGTGCCCCAAGTACAAAGGGGCAGAGCTGGGCCATGGTCAGTACTTCTGGGCTTCCTAACACTACACACAAAGGGATACAGTCCTGCCTGGCACCTGGGTGGAGTCTGGATGGGTGGTTCCGGCCCTGTGGCCACCTGACTGCCCCAAACACGAGGAACCACCACCTGGGAGCTTTGTCTGAGGACTTCATCACATCTAAGTTAAAAACCTCGCCTGTCCCCTCCTTCAGCCAGTCACTAAACCAGATGTCACCTCCTATGCTGAACTCAAGTGTTACTGCCCCTTCCTTCCCTGCTGCTCTGTCCAGGCTTCACTGTCTCTGGCATGGCCTCCTGTGACAGCACCCAACTAGCTGTCCTGCCTTTGGTCTCGTTATACTCACACCACTGCCTGAGTGACATTTCCAAATCCCTGGATGGTTTCCTGTTGTCTAAAGAATGATTTCCCTCTGCGCTGCTTCTTGGGGCCCACAGGGATGGACCCACCACAACATCCAAAGTCCCTTCTGCTCTTCCTCTCCCACCCGTGGCTCCAGAAAGCTGGGTGCTTTGCCCTCACTGCGTCTGCCTGCGCGTCGCTTGTGCTGCCGTGACCTCTTCCAGCACTGCGCCCGGCTCACCTGGGCGGACACCGCCCTCCTCTGAGACCCCCTGGCCCTGCACGCCCTGCACTCATTTCACGTCACTGCCGCCTTCCATCCTCCTCAGCGTGGCCAGGCTCTGTGGCCGGCTGATCCCTGACTGCCTGTGAAACACAGGTGGCCAGGGCAAAGATGGAGCCTCCCCTCCCTCAGAGCTTCACGGCTACACCCGACACACAGCTAGGGCACCCTTCCCTGCGCTCTCCTGCACGCGCTCTCTCTTGTTCTTATTGGTGTGTTGTGGTGCTAGGGATTAAATCCAGGGTGCTTCACCCCTGAGCGACATCCCCGGCCCTCTTTATCATTTTTTTAATTTTGAGCCAGGGTCTAAGTTGCTTAGAGCCTAAGCTGCTGCGGCTGACCGTGAACTTGCGATCCTGTCTCAGCCCTCCAAGCAGCGTGCACTGCTGCGCCTGGCTACGTCGTCCTCATTACTTACACTAACCTTGGTTGGGTGCGAGGGGATCCTGCAGGCCAGGCTGGCTCCAAGTCTACTTCCAGAGAGAACGCCTTCAGCCACCCCAGGCTTCACTCCTAAAGACACTGCCCTCCACGCTAACGTGAAGGGGCACTTCAGCATGAAGGAAAGCTCTGTCTCTGGTGAGATCCAACAAGCACCTTCTCTGAGCAAGACTTTCCTTGCACAGAGGCCATAACAACTGTCTGGTTTAGATCACAGATGACAGAAGGGTAAAGATGAGGAAGTGAAGTAAAAGGGCTCCACAAACAGCCACGTGCAGTGACTACGGCCGGCACAGCGGTGGCTTTGGTCACCTACTCTACCGCAACATCGTACCATACGCTGCCTACACGACTCTGACCCAGAAAGCCAGGCCCTGGCAGGAGTCTGCACCCACTCCAAGCCCCCTGCAGGGCTTCCTGTGAGTGCTGACAAAACCCCAGCAAAGCCACGGGTCTCATTTCCAGCAAGGCAGACACAGACGAACTCACCCTGCAATTCGAGAAGGAGCGAGGAATCGGCTGAGGCATCACAGGGAAAGCCGTTAGGTTCCCGGGCTGCTGAGCTGTTCGATTTTGACTTTTCTTTCTACAAAAGGAAAAAAGAGGAATGTGACAGAGCCAAGCAAGAGCCGCTATCTGAGAGGCCACAGAGGTCAGGAGGGGACTGAAGAGGAATAGCTGCATGCGGGTGAGAGCAGAGTCCTGGGCAAGAGCCTCCCCGCAAGTCTCACATCTGCATCCGCGAGATGAACCTTCCGACGAAGAAGGCTAAATCCAAAGTGAGAGGCGGGGCTGGAGGACCCAGGTTCAAGCCCCAGCGCCATGGGCACAACTAAGTGTCGGAAACAAAGGCCAGATGCAAAGACAGATACAACTGATTCTCTCTCTTAAAAATAATAAATACAAAATAAAAATCGACTTTCTCCTTCTCTTAAAAGAAAAAGTAAACAGCGGCTGGAGAAGGGGCTCAGCAGTTACAGCACTTGCCTGGCATGCACAAGTACGCGAGTTCAAACCCCAGCACCACACACACGACAAAGTGTCTGAGAAATGAAAATCACGTGAAAAACTCAATAAAAATTGCTTCTCTTTCTCAATGTCCCCTCTTTCCAAAAATAAAATAAATAGATAGATAGATAGATGGATAGATGGATAGATAGACGGATAGATAGATAGATGGATAAATAGATGGATAGATAGATGACAGACAGATAGATAGATAGATAGACAGATGGTGAGAAGTAGACGCGGTTCCTCTATCAGAGCTCCCTGTGGTCTTCTTCTTCCGTTCTGATCAAGATGCTCCACCAGGCCGGGCAAGGTAATGCACACCTATAATCCCAGGCAGGAGGATCGCGAGTTCAAAGCCAGCCTCAGCAACTAAGTGAAGCCTTACGCAACTCAACGAGACCCTATTACAAAACAAAAAGGAAAAAGGGCTGGGGATGCCAGGCGAGGCAGCACACATCTATAGCCCTAGTGGCTCTGGAGGTTGAAGCAAGAGGATCACAAGTTTGAGGCCAGCCCCAACAATTGGGCCTAACCAACTCAGTGAGACCCTGTCTCAAAATAAAGAATAGGGTTGGAATCTGGCTCGGTGGTAGACAACCCCTGGGTTCAATTCCAGTACCGAAAAAACAAAAAGATGCTCCACCCAACCTACCTGGGATGGATGGGTGAGAAACACAAAAACGTTCATTTGAGTAAATTTCTATTTTAACAGCACAGCAGAAAAAAACAAGTGAGAGTACGGACTTGGGGATGTCCACGAGGGGTCACTACATGTGCAACCCAGGCAGCACTGCTGTAACTGACCCCACACCTGTTCACGACCACCTGCCTTTACCTACAAAAGCCTGTCCTTCCAGCAGGACCTGGATACAAGTGAAGGACAACAGCAGGAAGGCAAGTGCCAGCTTGCAAGAACAAGCCCAGGGAGAGGAGGCTGATCAGTCACAGCATCTGCAAGTGAGACCCTCCATCAGCCAAAGCTGCGAGCCCGGCCTCAAACTCGGCGCCTCCATCAGCCAAAGCTGCGAGCCCGGCCTCAAACTCGGCGCCTCCATCAGCCAAAGCTGCGAGCCCGGCCTCAAACTCAGCGCCTCCATCAGCCCAAAGCTGCGAGCCAGGCCTCAAACTCAGCGTCTCCATCAGCCCAAAGCTGCAAGCCCGGCCTCAAACTCAGCAGCCTCCATCAGCCAAAGCTGCGAGCCCGGCCTCAAACTCAGCAGCCTCCATCAGCCAAAGCTGCAAGCCAGGCCTCAAACTCAGCGTCTCCATCAGCCCAAAGCTGCGAGTCCGGCCTCAAACTCAGCAGCCTCCATCAGCCCAAAGCTGCGAGCCCGGCCTCAAACTCAGCGTCTCCATCAGCCCAAAGCTGCAAGCCTGGCCTCAAACTCAGCAGCTCACACATTTGTTCTTGGAGTAGGATGCTGAGAATTGAATCCACTGAGCTATCTCCCTAGTCTTTTTTTCTGAGACAGGATCTCACCAAGTTGCCAAGGCTGGCCTCAAACTTGTGATTCTGTCTCGGTCTCCAGAGTGGCTGGGTCTACAGTGAGCATCCAGCTGTTTTTCCCTTTTTTTAATCAAAATTTTTATTTATATTTTATTTGTGGTGCTGGGGATTGAACCCAGGGCCCTTAAGCATGCTAGGCAAGCGCACTACAAATGAACCACAAACCCAGCCCTTTCTGTCTGAATTTGGGACAGGGTCTCACTAAATTACCTAGGCTGGGTGAATTTGTGACCCTCCTGCCTCAAGTCTTCCAAATGACTGGGATTAAAGGTGGCACCAGCACACCCAGCCGGCTGCTCTTGAAGCACCTTACTTTCCACTTTCTGAAGGGACAAAGCAGGCTAAGGGGGAGGACTCTTGTCTAGCTTGCAGAGGCCCTGGGTTCAATCCCTAGTGCCACAAAAATTAATCAATAAAAAAATAAAGAGCACATGGCAGCCCTGGGCACAGGAGCACCACACTGACATTTGGCTGCCCTGTGACTTTTTTATGATCTCTAATTTATCTTTATTTTAATGATTTTGTGTTCACATTAGACTATAAAAAAATCATGAAAACACAGAAAACCACCTGCATAACCGGAGACACCACGCACGGTTCCCTGAAGGAGGAGCGGTGAGTAGGACCACAGCCGGCTTCTCCCCACTCGCTCCGCATCTCCCTGCGCTGTCGAGCCCTTCCACCCTTCCACCACACCTTCCCACCACTACCACGTTCACAAGACCGGTGCAGAACAGCTTGGTGAGTTCTCCGCAACACCACTTCAGGCTGCTGGGAATTTGTAGACATTATAGGCAACATGCGAGCCTAGGAAGCTGGGTGCAGTGGCACGCGCCTGTAATCCCAGCCACTGGGAGGATGACAGAGTCAAGGCCAGCAAGCTGAGACCCTACCTAAAAAGAAAGGGCAGGAGGTGGCCCCTGGGGATACAGCCCACGGCGCCCCTGGGTTCCATCTCCGGCAGCACGGACCGGACACATCTCGACTATCTTCCAAAGACAGACTGCTAAGACAAGCTTGCGGTCCAAGGTCGAGTACCCTATGAAGGACTGACTCTCCCATCAGCAGGGTCCCTCTCCTGGGTCTCTTCACCAACTGGACACCACCCTTCCAGCCTCTCCTCACCTAGCAGGTCAGACCACGGAGGGAGAGCACCTGCTGAACACACTGCCTATCTCAGCACCCTGAGGACATCAGCTGCCAGGCAGGGGCTCTCAGGGACAACCCCCAGGCCCAAAGGAGACGGCTGGACTTGCGACTCTGAAGAGACACTGACAGTGGAACCAAACTGGAGCCATTGTGCCCACCCATCCTAGGTGACCTGGAAGCCTAAATTCTCTGCCCAGAGGAGCTCCCACTACCATTCCTTGAACATGGGATGCGTGGAGAAATATGATGTCCAAGGGAGCGGGCCACCCATGCGTGAGGCCGAATGTCCCACAAGAGCAGCCACGGCTTTGGGCATCTCCCTGCATGCTCCTCCTCACTGCCAGAAATGAGCCTCTCCACGCTCCTCCTGCAGGGCTGGGGAGCCACAGAGGCCCAGGTGGCCAAGTCTCTGGGAGGAACAAGGGGGCCTTGCCAGCAGTATCCTTCCCCACCTGTGTCGCTGGCCAAGAGATGCGACTCCCTGAACTTCAGCACTGTAGTCCTGGCTGGGTGTGGCACCTAATGGACTGGTGCTGGGGTTCCTGAGGCAGCAGGTGGCAGAGGGAAAAGGGAAAGGCTGGCCCTGAATTCACCTAGAGGACAAGGAACGGGCCTCGGCTCCCAGGCCTGTGCGGTCACTTATACGAGTCAGAGCAGCTGATCCCAAGGCAACGGAAGATGAGCACATAACACAGCACCCGGGCATGGGGGACGCCAGGCATGGGGGACACCGTGGAAGGCAGCGGCACAGCACCCGGGCACGGGGGAAGCCGTGGAAGGCAGCGGCACAGCACCCGGGCACGGGGACACCAGGCACGGCGGACACCATGGAAGGCAGCGGCACAGCACCCGGGCACGGGGGACGCCAGGCACGGGGGACACCGTGGAAGGCAGCGGCACAGCAGTCCACTCCAGAAACAGACCAATGGGCAGAAGGATGGAGCTCAGTGAACCGCCTCGGAAAGGCGAGGGTGGTTCTTGGAGCACAGGAGGCCCGGCACAGAGATCACAGCTGTTGAACACAGCGGAAGCCAAGTGACTGACCGTGAGCAGAAACCAACGCAACTGGGGAAAAGATCAGGGCACGGAAATCCGGGGCGACAAACTCAGAATGCATTAGCAAAAGACAAGAGAGGGCGCAGGTGAGGGGAGTTAAGAAACAGGCAGATGCAGTGGAGCACACCTACAATCCCAGGGGCGTGGGAGGCAGAGGCAGGATCTCAAGTTCAAAGCCAGCCTCAGCAATTTAGCAAAGCTCCCACTTTTTTTGTTTTTAAATAATGGGGATTAAACCCAGGGGCCCTTATCACTGAGCTATGCCTAAAGCCCTTTTTTTTTCATTTATTTTGAGACGCCATCTTGCTAACTTGCTAAGGCTGGCCTCAAATCCCAATCCTCCTGCCTCAGCCTCTCACTAGAGTTGCTGCGGTTAAAGGCATGTGCCACTTGGCCCGGCTTGACGGAACTCGCGAAGGATGCGCTGTGGCAAGAAGGGAAATGAAGCGGGCAGTTTCGCAGGACCTGTCTCACAAAATCAAAAGGCACGGAGGAGAACCGTTCAGTGACACTGCCAATGACATTTGATATTCACACGTGGCAAATCATGTGGGAGGCAACTAAAGAAGTGAAACCTATTTTTTTTTTCCTTTTCTCTGGGTATGGTAATGCACCCCTGTAATCCTAGGGGATCGGGAGGCTGAGGCAGGAGGATCCCAAATTCAAGGCCAGCCTCAGCGACTTGGCAAGGCCCTGAGCAACTTAGGGAAATCCTGACTCAGAAAAACAAAACAAAACAAAACTAAACCAAACCAAAAAAAAAACCGGGGGCTGGAGTGGTGGCTCAGCGGTTACAGCGCTTGCCTGGCATGTGAAAGGACCCAGGTTCAAACCCCAGCACCACGTGCACAACAAAGTATCGGAGAAACAAAGGGCAGATGAAAAAATAAACAAACTTTATTCTCTTTCTCTCTCCTCTGTTAGACTCCTAGCCTTCCACAGACCGGCCGTCCTGGTCACTGTGGCTGTGTTCTGTTTTAAAGTCATGCTGTGACCTTTCCACACTTGTTATTTTTCAGTAACTTTGGCTACCGAAAATCCTTTGTACTTAAATACAAATTTTAAAACCATATTTCTGTGAGCTTCCACCCTTCCATCCCCACAAAGAGGAGGAGCTGGCTTTGAGTTCACTCGCGGGGAGAAGGGGGCATTTTAAGAACACGGAGGACTTGACCTGCGAACACAGCGCAGATGCCTCGTCTCCACGAGCCCCGCTTCCTGCTCCTCCCTGCACAGGGCTTCCGATCTTCAGATCCATTCCTAAGCTGCTGATAACATTTGACATTCTGCAACCTGTACTTTCTTTCAATTTGATTACACATGGCTAATACACAGAAATATAATAATTTTTTTCCTACAGTGTGAACGTATTTTTCTTTAAAGAGCAGTGAAGCCAGGTACAGTGGCACGTGCCCATAATCCCAGCTACTGAGGCAGGAGGATCGCAAGTTTGAGGCCAGCCTCACCAACTTCGTGAGACCCCATCTCAACACAAAAAATAAAACATGTGGGCTGCAGCGGTGCTCAGTGGTGGAGCCCTTGCCTGGCACGGCCAAGGCCCTGGGTTTGAACTCCAGCACCACGTACACAACCGTCAGAGAAGCAAAACCCAGATTAAAAACAACAAAAACCAGATTCTCTCCTTCTCCCTCTCTCCCTGCCACTCTAAAAAGCAACTTTCTTGTTCTTTTTTTTAATTAAAGAGGGCTAAGGGTAAAATTCAGAGGCAGAGCATCACTGGGTTCAATCCTCAGCGCCCACCCCCCCAAAAGCATTCTTTGCAATGATTTTAAAAAGGAGCTAAGTTCTCAGTACACTAAGCTAGAAAAATAACAACAAACTAAACCCAGTAAAACAAAAAAGGAAATAAGAAGAAAGACAAAACTAAAGAAACAGAGACCAAGCAGACGAAAGAAACGATCGACTACAAGGTAACTGGAAGACTTTAGGAGGGGCGCTCGGCAGTTATGGCGCTTGCCTGGCGTGCGCAAGGACCCGGGTTCAAACCCCAGAACCACGCACACGAGTGTCAGAGCAACGAAAGCCACATGAGAAACTAAATAAAAACTGATTCTCTGTCTCTGTCTCACTTTCCCTCTCTTTAAAAAAAAAAAAAAATTTAGGAGCAATAATACAGAGGACAATGTGGGAAAATGCACATAAGCCAAACGCGGAGTAAGAAAAGCAGAATAACTCAACATCCAACAGACTCACCCGTACTGGGAATTGAACGGGACATTTCCCCGCCGAGCCACATCCCCAGTCTGTTCACTTTTGATTTTGAGACAGGGTCTTGCTGAGTTGCTTTGGGCCTCGCTAAGTTGCTGAGGCTGGCCTTGAACTTGTGATCCTCCTGCCTCAGCCTCCTGAGTCACTGGGATGACAGGCGTGTGCCACTGTGCCCAGCTCTAACAGATTTTAAAATACACGAATACCAGAACTAGCACATCTGAAAACTTGCCCTGGGCGCAGTGGCACATGCCTGTCATCCCAGCGACTCAGGAAGCTGAGGCAGGAGGATCACAAGTTCAAGGCCAGCCTCAGCAACTTAGCGAGGCCCAAAACAACTCAGCAAGACCCTGTCTCAAAATCAAAAGGGCTGGAGATGTGGCTCGGTGGTTAAGAGTGCCTGCGTTCAATCCACAATGCTAAAAATGGAAAAGAGAAGAAAGGAAGCTGGATCAATGCTTCTCAGAGGGAGCACTGCGGGCATCGCAGACGGGTTGACTTGTCCCTGTACAGGACTGCTAGAAGCTGAGTGTCAGGGCCTGGCCACATGCTCAACCCTCCTGGGGACGGGGGAAGAGGGAAGACAGCACTGCCTCCTATTAAAGAATGGGGAAAAGTGGCGTTGAAGTCTTCACGCATACACAAACACCAAGTCTAGGTGCGTTACACGTGGAAACAAAACAACTTGCTGATAGAAGAGTTTCTCTAGCCTCTCAAAGGTGGCACTAAGACATAATTTAAAGGGCTGGAGCAGTGGCTCAGTGGTTACAGTGCTTGCCTGGCATGCACAAGGACTCAGGTTCAAACCCAGCACCACATATACAACTAAGTGTCAGAGAAAGGCCAGATGGAAAATAAATATGGTTGATTCTCCTTTTCCTCTCACTCTCCTGCTCTCTCTTAAAAAAATAAAGATAAAAAAAGGGCTGGAGCAGAGGCTCAGCAGTTACAGCGCTTGCCCAGCATGTGCAAGTACGCGAGTTCAAACCCCAGCACCACGTACACAACAAAGCCTCAGAGCAGCGAAAGTCATGTGAAAAACTAAATAAAAAAATTGATTCTCTCTGTCTCTCTCTCTCTCTGTGTCCCCTCTTTCTTAAAAAAAAAAAAAAAGGGGGGGGGGACAGGGGCTGGAGCAGTGGCTCAGCGGATACAGTGCTTGCCTCGCATGCACAAGTACACAGGTTTGAACCCCAGCACCACATACACAACTAAGTGCCCAAGCAACGAAGGCCAGATGAAAAACTAAATAAAATTGATTCTGTCTTTCTCTGTCTTCAAAAAAAAATTTTAAAAAGAGAGAGAGAAGGACAGAGAGAGAGAGAATCAATTGTATTTAGTTTTTCACGTGGCTTCTGTTGCTCTGACATTTAGTTGTGTATGTGGGTGCTGGGGTTCGAACCCGCATCCTCGTGCATGCTGGGCAAGCGTCGTAACTGCTGAGCCACCACTCCAGCCCCTGATCTGCATATTTTGATAAGGATATACATTTCATATTTATTTACTGTACTATACAATTATTTTTTAATTAATTATTTTTTTAAAAAAGAGAGTGAGGGAAAGAAAAAGCTGATTTTACTTTTCATCTGGTCTGTTTTTCTCCCACTTAGTTGCGTATGTGGCAGTGGGGATGGAACCCAGCTCCTCGTGCGTGCCCGGCAAGTGCTCCACCCGCTGAGCCATGTGAAATTTTAAGAACATTTAGGGAAAGTAAGGCTGGAGGCCATGTGGGTGTTTGGGAGGGTGGGAGGTTAGGGCACCATCTCCACTTACAGCCTCGCGGCCAGCTCTGCACATCACAGCGGAGTCAGAGACAAAACGACACTAAACACAGACGTGAGTGCTGAAAGCAACACAGGAGGAACACGGCGATGCGTTTCTCAGGATTTAGGGCACCCTAACCCTGGGAAGACCCGGCAGCACGTGCTGCAGCCGACCAGCGGGCCGAGAGTCAGGGCGCTTTCTCTTCTGGTTTCCTGTGGTGCCAGGAAAGGACCCCCAGTCCCAAGCATGCTAGGCACACCTGAACACTGAGCTGCACCCCAACCCAGACCCGTCCTTAATGGGTCAGAGAACAGGCAATCAGCCTGACGGCAATTCCACAGCCGTGCCACGGGAACGCACAAGCAGCACCAAGAGTCACCGGCACGGCTGTGTGTCAGCAGAAATCTACCCAACAGCACCCAACGCAGGCCTGGCTGCCGTCTGTCCAGCCCAGAAAAGTCAAAAGGATCACAGCAAGCGAAGGGAGGGAGGACTGGCAGCCTTGCGGGGACCAATGACAGAGGATGCCCTCAAGTATCGTCTTCAACTCAGTTTTGCACAAATAAATTCATTTATAATCAAGATTCAATCAAACAAAGAAAGAAAGGGTACCTGGTTGTCGTTTGGATTTTCTTCCACACTTACCTCCTTGCTGTCTGTCACAGGAACCCACTTAAATATCCTAAGGGATGTGTCACCCACAGTCACCCATTTTTTCTCCCTACAAGAGAGACATTTCTTAGAACTAAGAAAACAACGGAGAGAGTTTCTGTTCATTAACTTGTGCTTTTTCTCTTTCTCAGCAGATCATTCCTTCAATATGGAATGCCTTCTAAATTTCTTGTCTGTCAAATTGTAACTGAAATTCTTTTGGGAATAAGAAATAATCAGGTTGTGAGGACAGGGCTGGAAGGTAGCTTGTTGCTGAGAAAGATTAAGCATCAGGTGAAGAAATCCACACACACGTTCCCTGCAACACTGGGCTGAACCCAGGGGCCTCTGCCCCTGAGCTGCCTCCCCAGCCCTTTTTATTTTTAGACAGGGTCGTACTAAGTTGCCCAGGCTGGCCTACAACTTGTAATCCTCCTGCCTCAGCCTCCTGAGTCTCCGAATCGAGGCACGTGCCACCACCCACGGCTGTGACAGACTTTTAAACTAATTTTTTTAAAGGCTGACAATTTTTGAAATAATCCCTCAGTTCCTCCAGGCTCATCTCAGACTGTGCCTCTTCTCTGTTCTCCAGTTAAAAGTCCCTCCGAGTAATAAGCAATCACAGAAAGACACCATGCTTCAAGGGTGGGGGCGGAAATGGGACGATTCCTGCCCATCCAGGCTGGCAGGTGTGGGAAGATACCTTGAAGACCAAGGCTCTAAAAACCCTGTGCCCGCTGTGTCCTGATGAGGCAGACAGTACCCGCTCACAGAGCAAGCGGCGCCCTGTGGATGCACGTCACTACGTAGGCCTCACAACCTGTACCTACAGCACACTTAAGGCTGGGAAGGAGACGCCCTTGTTACACAAGCAACTCTGGAAAGGAGCAGAAAATCCATCTGTTACTCTAAGGCAATGGAGACAGCGAGGTGTCTTCCAGGTGTCCTGAGATGTGCCTACTGTCAGTGGAGACAGGACCAAATCCAGGAAGCTGCTTTGCCACAACTGGACCAGCTTCTTCAAGTCAGGGTCTCACCAAGTTGCCCAGGCTGCCCTGGAACTTGGGATCCTCCTACCTCAGTCTCCCAAGTTAACAGGTTTGTTCCACTGCAAAGTTCAAAGTCTGAAGCTGAAGTTACGAAAAAGCCCAAAAAGGAACTACTGTTCCTATGCAGCAAATGATAGCACCACAAAACTTTAGGGACTGTGCTATCACGAACTAAAGACCTAGGGACTGGAGTTAATTCCTGAACAGACCACTCCAGGGGCCTGTGATAGAGCCCAGGGAAGCTGCACCCCACCCTCACAGTCTGCGTGAATGACGCAGAGGCGCTGAGTTAACTCAGGCTGGCCTCAAACCCCTGGGCTTAAGACATCCTCCTGCCTGAGCCTCCAGGAGCTGGGTGAGTAGCTGTGCGCTGTGTGGCCAAGTCACCATCGCTGCTTGTTAAAAGCCAGACGGAGAAACTGCCCTGCAGTTCAAGCAAGCCAACTGTAAAGAGTTATGAAGACCTCTTCCAGACTGGGAATCTCAAGGGGACAAGCTCAGGACTTCCAGGTTCTAGGTTTTCTCTCACAGGTGGAAGCCAGAGAGGAAAAAGGAAAAGAAGGCAGGGGGCGGGGTCTCATGAAAACTGAAGGGAGATCAGAAGAAGAAAGGGACGGGGTGACAGGCAGGGAAGAAGGGACACTGGCCAAGTATACTGTTCTACTGTGTGCACGTACGAATACGTAACAGTAATCACTAGGAGCAACTATAATGCACCAATAAAAGAAGTGGGGAGGACTGCTGACTCTGAGGAACCAACTTGGAGCTGAGCTAGAGGTAATTAGGCGAGGAAGAGACAGGAGGATGCCAGCCGCCAGGACCAATGGAACCACACCAGCATCCTGGGAAAGAGGAAGAAGGACCTTCTTTGGCCTTATCACACAAAAAAAAAAAAGCCTCTGAGGTATCCCTTTGGAGGCAGATGGGTGGTAGGGTAAGACATGCACTTTAAAAAGACCACTCTGGTACTTGAAGTGAGTGAGATGAACAGGCAAACAGGCAAACGCAACTGGACTGCGGATGAGCAAGAGAGCATCAGGGAGGTCCACACAGGAAGACCCCTAGAGACACCCAGGTGCAAGAGGACCATACCAAGACCCAGCAGGGAGGTCCACACAGGAAGACCCCTAGAGACACCCAGGTGAAGGAGGACCACCCCAAGGCCCGGAAGGGAGGTCCACACAGGAAGACCCCTAGAGACACCCAGGTGAAGGAGGACCACCCCAAGGCCCAGCAGGGAGGTCCACACAGGAAGACCCCTAGAGACACCCAGGTGCAAGAGGACCACCCCAAGACCTAGCAGGGAGGTCCACACAGGAAGATGGCTAGACACACCCAGGTGCGAGAGGACCACCCCAAGACTTAGCAGGGAAGTCCACACAGGAAGACCCCTAGAGACACCCAGGTGGGAGAGGACCATCCCAAGACCTAGCAGGGAGGTCCCCACAGGAAGACCCCTAGAGACACCCAGGAGGGAGAGGACCATCCCAAAGCTCAGGCTGCCAGGACAGGGAGAGCAGGAAGAAATGTGCCCATTCTTAGTCACCCAAACCCGGGAGGAGAGGGAGGCCATGACTGATTCTAGTTACTGTCTGGTCACTTCTGTGGCACCACACATTGAACCCAGACCTTGCCCTCTTGAGCTACATGGGCTACATCTCCTTGTTTTTAAACTTTTTTTTTTTTTTTGTACCAGGGATTGAACCCATGGCTGCTAACCCCTGAGCCACATTCCCAGCACTTTTTTACTTTGAGACAGGGTCTTGCTACATTGCTCAGGCTGGTCTGGAACTTGTGATCCTCCTTCTTCAGCCTCCTCAGCTGCTAAAACTAATAAGCGCCTTGTGCCACTGGCGCCTGGAACTTTTTTATTTTTATTTTTTTAAGGAAGGAGATATGGACGGAGAGAGGGGGAGAGACTCAGTTTTATTTTTCCATCTGGTCTTCATTTCTCTGACACTTAGTCGTGGATGTGGTGCTGGGATTTGAACCTGGGTCCCGCGGCATGCCAGGCAAGTGCGCTCCAACCTGAGCCACCACTGCAGTCCGCCAGGCTCTCTTTTAACATTTTGAGGCTAGGTCTGGATAAACTGCCCACACTAACCTAGAACTTGGGACCTGCAGCCACCCCAGTAGCTGGAATTACAGGTGTACCCTATATCAGGCAAAGAATTATTTAATATTTACACTAAATTCCCAGAGGCTCAAAAGGCTTCCTGGGGAAAGTTAACAGCTACCTGACTTTATTTAGTAGTAATGGGGATTGAACCCATGTGTGCTCTACCACGGAGCGACATCCCCAGCCCTTTTTGAGACAGGGTCTAAGTTGCTGAGGCTGGCCTCGAACGTGCGATCCTCCTTCCTCAGCCTCCTGGGTAGCTGGGATTACAGGCGTGTGCCACCGCGCCTGGCCTGACTTTAAAACGAGTAACTAGAGAAAAGAGGCTCAAGGAGTTGACGGTGGAAGTTTAATGGGATGAAGCTCCACATACAAAACGGGGCTGGCCCACAGGGCAGCTGGAGCAAGGGCCGCGGCGGCGGCGCGGAGCCGGGTTTCGGGGCTCCCGCCCCAGGACCACACAGTTCCCGCGGCAGGAACCGCAAACTCCACAAACCCCAACGACTTCAACAAGCACAGCGCTCGGGCCGGCCGGGCACTCAGCCGCGCGTCTCCGCTTCACCAGGCCGGAGGCCGCAGGGAAAGCGCGGCCGCGCCCCCGAGGCCCGGAAGCCGGCAGCGCCTCCCGACGCGCGCGGCCGCGGCAGGTGGGCGGGCCAGCGAGCCAGGCAGCCCGCTGATTGGCCACGCCCGGCGCGCCCTCTGACCTCACGCCGGCGCACCCTCCTCCCGCCTTCTCCTACGCCCCCTCCCCCAGCTCCGGCCGCTCAGCTCCCACCCTGCCCGCCGCTCCCGCGCTGCTCGGGGCTGAGCCCGCCGTCCCCACCCGGACCCCTGGCTCCCGCCCCTCACCATTTCCGCACTTTCTCGATGGCCGCCATCACCTTCTTGATGTCGTCCTTGGCCCGGCTGCGGGTCTCGGCCCGGACCGACCGGCCCGACATGGCGGCGGCGGCAGTGGCGGGGACACGAACACTGCTCCCAAGACTCGGGGAATCGCGCGCCTCTCGGGTCGCCGCCCGCTCGCCGCCGCCGCAGCGTCACCGCGGCCGTCACCCCCTCCCGTGCGCGCGTGCGCGAGGGAGCGCGCGCCCCCGCCCGTCCCTTGGGGCTCGAGGCCTCTTCGCGCCTGCGCGCCCCGCCCCGGGCGTCCCCTGGGCCCCTTCGCGGGCGGGAGTGCGGGGCGAGTGCACGTGCTGCTACGGCAGGGCGAGGTGCGAGGAGCTGCGGGTGGACTGCTCAGCCCTCCCAGGATTGGGAGGTCGCCGCCTTCCTGCCCCTTCCGAAGCTCTGCACCATCTGCCCTGTCCTGTCCAGCGCCCTTGCTCCGAAGACTGCTCCAACCACAGGGAATTTCACACCTGTCCACGGTGGCTTCCAGCCTTTGCACACACTTGTTCCCCTCCAGCAAGTCTCTTATCACCTCTTGTGATAAATGCACCACGTTTCCAACATCCGGGTCAAACTCCAGCCTTTCCCAGATAAGCCTAGGGTTCCACCTTGTTTGTACTTCATTTTTATGAAATTCAGCAATTGTTGATTAAATGCTGCCTGTTTTGTGAATGAGAACAGTGTTTTTGTTTTCAAAGAGCTCTGGTTCAATAGAACATGTAGACCAGGTATATAAACCATTTTGATAAACGCTTGGTTAAGGGAAATACAAGGTGCTATGATCTAGAAAAAATGACATCGAACTATCTTTGAGAAGAGTAGATGCTGTTGCTCCAAAGCCTGTGTCCACATACACAGTAGGTGCCCAATGAATACTTGGGTGAATGTTGAATCTTCAGTGCAAGTGCCAGCTTTTGGCCCTGGCCCACTTGTGGGCAGGGAGCATTTCTTGATGCTAACAGGGAGTCCTGTAGCAGACGTTTTCAGGAGGCATAGGAAACAGGTTGGGAATGGCTGTTCTTCTCACCTCTAGAGAAACCTCCCCTGACCCCTACCCCATACAGGGAATTGAAGGAATTGAATGAACCCAGGGGCATTCCATCATTGAAATACATGCACAGCCCTTTTCATTTTGAGACAGGGTCTCAGGCTGGCCTTGAATTTAGGATCCTCCTGGCTTAGTCTCTGGAATTGCTGGGATTACAGGTGTGCCCCACCACACCAGGCTCTCTAAAGAAATTTTTTCTCTGTGCCCCACAGAAGTTCCTAGTCATCCCTGAACTTGATCCACTGTTTGTGACTGTCAGCCTTTCATTATTGGCAAGCCTCACAACTTGATAAACATATGTCATCTTGCTGGTGATAGAATCATAAAGAGCTTTTGCCTGGCTAAGGAATGGAAGAGCCAAACTAGCACAAAGGATGATTCTAGAAATAACAGGATCAAAGGTGACACTTGGGTTTCTCAAACCTAGCTAGTCCAAAATAACTGAACCCACACACGGCTTGAGCACCTGCTATATGCCCTCTAGCAGCAAACACTGTGGGTGACGCAAAGATGAGTAAGACTTACTCCTGGCTCTTGAGGTGACAACGAGGAAAGCTACAGGAAAATAGCAAGTGCCATGAGAAACCAGCTCGGACTCCGATTCTGTTCCTAGGGCCCCTCGGTTCAGGCACACCCACCACCTGACAGCTCTAACTTCTCTACCCCTCACCCTGCCAGCTTCTGGCCAGCCTTCCCTGAGGCTTTTCCTGTTCACTGGGTGGGGGAGGGGGTGGGGCTGGGCAGTCACCTTCCTTGGGCTTCCATGCTTCCATGCCCTGCAGTCCAAAGGATCTCCCACCTGCTTCCTCCCCAAATCTGTCCACATGGGCCTACACTTCCCACCTCCTCTCCCACTGCAGTGGACACCTATCAGCCATTACCCATAGACACCTTTGCATTCTCAGCCCAGGCTTCCCTTCTCAGAGTGAATGCTACAATGGCCTACGGTGCCAATAGAGCCTGGTCCTAAGTAGGTTCTCATTAAGTATTGCTGAATGAATGTCCAGCATCGGATCCCTGCCCCTTCCATGAGGACTTCCCCGATCATCCTCAGCAAGCTGATCCTGTAAACCGCCACAGGACTCATTACTTGGACAGACACCAACACCATCAAACGGGCCTTTAACTGTGCACGTACTTTACTCTTTTCAAGTTTTGATGACTGACAAAAAAATGCCAATATACAATCATTAAAATATTTCCTAAACTTCTTTTATTTTAGAAATTTTGGGACCCATACAACTTGAAATAGTAATATTAAAATATTAATGCTGCCTTCACCCAAGGATTCTTGATAAAAACCAATTGGACAGCCTCTGTTCTGTTAGTATCCAGACACTTCATGGTTACAAGAGAAGCAGCCACCTCTTTACTGAGGAGCTCTCTGCCTCAGGAAGTCTATGTAATGACCTTTTTGTAGTGTTTTTCAGTCATTAGAAACTCACAGCATAGCAAAGTAGATAGGACAGGATTTATTCCCATTTTACAGATGAAGAAACAAACTCAGAGGTCAAGTGATCTACCTCCTCCAGGCCTCAAGTCAGTAAGTGACCCAGCAGAAACGGGAACTGAAGACTTCTGACTTCAGTAACTCAACATTCCATGGCCACTTCCTCTCGGGTGTACTATGGGAGCAATGCCAGAGCTGCTTCTCAAAACAGGTGTGCAAAGGAAAGTGTTTCAGTCTCCCTCTTCCAGGAGTCAAATATTCACCAGGCCCCATGTGCACAGTATTACCAGTCAGAAGTCTGTTATCAGGAACACAAAACCATACATATTGAGAGTGCAAGAAACAGAGAGGATACCAAGGTTTCCGCCAACCGCCCCTGTTCCGAGTGCAACATTTATTGAGGGCCTACTCAAGTCCCAGCTACTGTGACTGGAACCCAAAAACAAAGATAAGGGGACAAGAATTCTGTCCTTGGGCAGCTCAGCTTCCAGTGGGTTCTCCAACAGTCCACATGCTGCTGCTAAGACTAATGGCTGTCACCTGGCCACATTGGTGCTTTGTGCGGTCCCTACAGTGCTTATTTTTATTTATTTATTTATTTACCTAGGTAAGTTACCAATGTCTAGCTCCTCAAAAAGGCAACTTGTGCTAGATTCTTAATAGTAAGAAGTAGCAGCCACCTGTCACCCCTCAACCAGGACACATGCCTTCCAGCTCTGTGTCATCGCCACCATTTCCTACCATCTTAAACCCAGAAGAGTGGTCTAATCGACACATCTGCTACTTGACATGCATAAGCACTGAAGCTGAAACCCCTGAAACAAACAGACAACCACGCAAGATAACTGCAGATGCATTAATACAAAATCAAGAAAACGAACAAACGTGGTGGATGTGGTATGATTGGTGGAAAGGGCTACTTCAGATGGGGTGGTCAGGGAGAGCGACTCTGGAATGCAGTAGAAACCAAGAACTGAAGAACTGAATTATGAAAAGTCTGCCAACAGAAAGAAAAATGCTTCTACGCAGAGGGACCAGCCCCAGCACAAGGCCTACTGGATGCTACAAAACAGGTTGGCTCACTCCAGGAACAGCAAGACTGGGTGGCTGGAGAGCGGTAAAGAAAGATCACAGAGAAGGGGCCAGATCTCAGCACCGTCACAGTCAGTCACAGTCACGGTGAGAGTTTCTGGACTTTGTTCCTGAGCAAGGGGAAGCTTTTGAAGGGTTTTGACTAGGGAATAGGGCAAACTGTTTTACATTTTCAAAAGATCCCTTTGCTATGCAGAAAAGAGTCTGAGGTGACACAGGAAGCTGGGAAACCAATTGCAAAGCTGTATTATGAGGTGACAGTGGCTAGGACCAGGATGGTAACAGAAAAGATGGAGAGAAGCAGCAGACTGAGCATGTCATCTGGAAGATAACCAAGGAACTTCCTGAAGGGTGGATGGAGCAGTGGGGATGGACAGAGGTGGCAATGCAAAGGGAACCCTCAAGGACAACTTCAAGGTTGTGGCCTGTTCTAACATTCCATGGCACTGGGACCACCGGAGGAGGCCTTCATTTTAGTGACAGATCAAGACTGATTCTGGATGAAGACCCTTTGCCAAGATTCCTCGTCTCCCTCATCTCCCATTGGCAAGCAGTCCTTAAGTCCGCAAAGTCAAACTTTTAAAAACCTAATCCTTTACCAAACCTATCCATTCAAGCTCATACCCACTGCCTCCACCCCGACTCAATCCCCTCTCTTGCCTTGACCTTTACAACAGTCTGCTGCAGCTCTGAATTAATAAGTAACTCTCGGTAGACCTGGCTCTATTTCCCCCACCTTGGTTGGATTCATCTTCAGTGCCTAGTGCTGTACTGGCCAGAGCAGGCAAGCAACCAGATGACAAACTAAAGAAGTCCCCTCAAACAGAATGTGACTTCCCCAAAGAAAAGGCACGGCACCCCCACCACGCCACTCCTCCATAGAACGTGAAGCCGAACCAGTGACGAACATGTAACCAAGGCCCGTAAAACTCTGCCGATGTAAGGAAGGCTTCTAATTTGGTTTCAGTCCACACTCTGATTCCCACTTTTACCTGGCAGTTAATGACATTGGACAATATTACTATTCTTTTCCACTTTTCTTCCAAATGCAGGGACTAAATTCTCTTAGCTCACATGTTTGGGAGGCAAGAGAGAGCATTACTCTCCATTTTACAAATAAGAAAACCGACGGCCAGAACGCAGTGCCAATTCTTGATGGAGCTGGGAACCTCGCCCAGGTGGAGGCTCATCTTCCCGGGATCCTGCAGCACAGCTGGCTGAACACTCCCAGCACCTCCGGTAAGCATGCTGCCTCATTCTGCCATCACTGGATTTTACCTCTGCATTTACAAACTCCCTGGGTGTCAGTCAGAGTATGCGACCACAAAGTCAAAGACTGTGTCTCTCTCCTTGGTGCTGAGTAAAGACAGATTCCACCCCTTGGGCCGGGGGGTGGGGGTGAGGGGGTGGGGGAAAGCACCTCTTTAGTCCAGGAGGATTCAAAGGAGTAAGAAGAGAGATCTAAGTGGACAAGGACAATTTCAGTGGGAAAAAGAGGGGCTACCAGTAAGAACATCGAGACCTCCTCTGGAAGGTTTCCACGCCAGGAGCACCTGGGAATCAAGGTGGTAGCAGGGGGGCAGCCAGGCGGACCCTTCCTGAGCCAGTCACTTCTTGAGGGCTCCCAGGCTCCTCAGGGACTCCTGGGCCTGGGTTAGCTGCTGCTGCAGCCTCTGGCGGGTACTCTCGGCGGAGGCCCGCTTCAGGAGGCTCTGCATCTCCTCCACTACTGCCCGGTGG
Source organism: Aplodontia rufa (assembly GCA_004027875.1). Classification (NCBI taxonomy): domain Eukaryota; kingdom Metazoa; phylum Chordata; class Mammalia; order Rodentia; family Aplodontiidae; genus Aplodontia; species Aplodontia rufa. The sequence goes on from PVKS010005941.1 coordinate 35,068, forward strand.
CCAGGGGTGTTGTGGAAAAGCCGCACTGCCCGGTCCCCACAGGAGGCCAGAAAGCGACCAGTGACATCGAAGGACAAGTCAGTGATACACTCCCCATGGACCTGCTCAAAGCATTCCTCCTTCTCTCCCCGCCGGGTATTATAGAGATGAATACTGGTGCCACTGGCCAAGGCCAAGACGTGGGTGTCAGGAGAGAGTGCCAGGCGGCATGGCATGGTGCTCGCCTCTTCAAAGCGTCCTGTCCTCAGCAAATAGGGGTCCTGCTGCTTCTTGTATTCCACATCTGTGTCCCACAGCTTCCATGTACCGTCCTTAGAGACAGAAGCCATCCTGTAACATGGGAAATCATAGCTTGAGCCCCAACTGCCTCGGGCAGGGAGAGTGCTGGGATAGCTAGAGGGTGGCAGCTAGGAAACCAATCTGCTTCCTGCGGACGGCCAGGCTCCGCCCACATACAGGCAGAGGGCCTCAGCTGCAAGAGGGGCCAAAAGCCACTGTTAAGACACCAGGGTGCGTCTGCTCACTCACCTCCGCGAGTCATTGGAGAAAGCAAAGGAGTGGACAGCTGCCGTGTGGCCTTTCAGTTCAAAGGCTCGCACAACCTCCTGGAAGTCCCCCTTCTTCCCAAAGCAGACTTCCCAGATCTTCACATCTGGGGTGAAGCCGCACGAGGCCACAAACCTGCCACACAACCCACATTCCTTTACAACAATTTTAAGGGCATCTTGTTCCCCCAAACCCCTTGCACCTCTCTTTTCTGAGATACTTACTTTTTTGCAGTGCTGGGGACTGAACCCAGGGCCTTGTGCCTTGTGCATGCTAAGTAGGCACTCTATACCTTCCAGACACAAAGTTCCTTTTCTGCACTGAGGACTTAATCCAGGAACAATTTACCACTGAGCTACATACCCAGCCCTTTTAAGTTGTTGAACCTGGGACTGAACTTGTGATCTTCCTATCTCAGCCTCACCAACTACTGGGATTATAGGTGTGTGCCACTGTGCCCAGCAGAAAGTACCTTTTAAAAGTGCTTTTGTAAAGGATATTGGCCAAATTAGATCACATGCAGGCACTTGGGTGTAACAATAAATCCCACCATATGTACAATTAGAATGCACCTCTAAAAAAAAATGACAAAAAATGTTTTCTGTATATGTGACTTCAATTCATCCTCATAGCTTGCTTTAAGATATGTAGTGATTGTCATCCCAGTGACTCTGGAGGTCGACACAGGAGGATCACCAAATTCAAAGCTGGCTTCAGCAACTTATTGGGGCCCAAAGCAACTTAGCAAGACCCTGTCTCAAAAAAAAAAAAAAACCAACAAAACAAAAAGGGCTGGGATGTGGTTTAGTGGTTGAGCATCCCTGGGCTCAATCATCCCTGGTACCAAAAGAAAAAAGTACATAGTGCCCCACCCCCACCCTTTAAAACTATGAGATAAAGAAACAGAACTGAGGACTGTGGTGGCTTGCGTGAAATCCTGAAACCCAAGGGAACAAGTGGGACTCACGCCCCGGTCCTGACTCCACCCAGCGCGCTCTCTCTACTTCATGAGGCTGCCTTTCTGCTCTGTGCCCACGTCTAGTCTCTGCCTCTCCCCACCCCAGATGCCACAGCCCCTCCAGCCTCACCTGCTGCAAGGGGATATAGCAGCATAGGTATTGTTCATCTGGTTGGTGTTGATGGTAGACAGCACATGACCTTTCAGATTCCAGATGAGGACAGTCGTGTCATTGGAGGCTGTCATGATGAACTTCCCTGAGGGGAAGAGGAGTGACAGGAACTGACACCTGTAAGGTCACTGCTGCTCAAGTATGTGCTCCCCTCCCAGGCCAGGGGTCAGCACAGGTAAGACCTGTGCAGAAGACTGCAGCTGTTCCCTGCCTCCCTGCTGCTGTCTCTCAGAGCTCCAGGGAAACAGCAAGGCTGCTTAGAGTCAGAGCCCCTTGGTCACACTGAGACTGAGTAACACTCTCAGGCAGCATTAAATCATTCAGCATAGTAAAAAAAGGGCGGGGGAGAGAGGGGACATTTTATTTTTTCCTGCCTTGGGCAAGCTCTACCTCTGAATGTCTCTTACCTGTGTCAGCAATGCCAATGTTGATAACAGGTGCCTTGTGTTTCTTAGGGAAGTCCTCTGGTGTGGCTGTGAAGGTAAAGCCCCCGTCTTCTCGCTTGGTCATCTTGAAGACACGGAGAGTGTCCCCATTGGCCAGCCAAACAATGAAGGCTCTAGAGACAGGTAACACACAAATCTCTCCCTCCTCATCTGCACTCAAAAGCCTATGTTCCAGGTCCTATGCTGGAGCCTGGGAAAAATCAAGATCTCCCCCTCATGCCCTACAGTCTAGACTTACAATTTAACTTCTTGGTTCAAAATCTCTTAAAACTATTCCAAAGCTGGCTGTGGTGGCACATGCTTGTAATTCCAGCTACTTGAGAGGCTGAAGTCAGAAGATATCAAGTTTAAGGCCAGCCTAGGCAACTTAACAAGACCTTATCTCAAAATAAAAATCAATATAAAGGGCTGGGAATGTAGCTCGGTGGTAGAGCATCCCTGGGTTCAATTCCCAGTGCTGCACAACAAAACAATACTCAAAAGGATTCTCATAGCTTTGGCTCCTTTAATTTCTCCTAGAGCTTCCATTTTAGCTCTGGAAGCCAGGTTTTGTTATCTGCTGTGTAGAAGAATCTTCCCCTCTCTGCTTCCACACTGGAACATAGCCCTCCAGGAAGCCCTACACAATCTGGATGCTCTTTCTGCTACCACAAAGAGACACTGGGTCCTTCTCACTACCTGCCACCAGATACGGGAAAGCTGTAAGTCTGGGGTAAGGCTTCTACAAGCAAACCCAAGGCTCCGTCCTGTCCCACCTGCAGTCAGGGCTGAAGCGCACCAAAGTGGCGTGGTCTAGCTCCACATTGGCTCTCATGCTGCGGTGCTCCCGCTGTAGGAAGTCCTTGGTGCTCCAGATACGGACGGTGCGATCATCTGCACAGGTGGCCAGATACTTGCCATTGCTGCTAAAGTCCATGCAAGATATGTTTCCGCTGTGGCTCTAAGGGAAGGGTTGGAAGAAGTGTGAAAGGGAGCCTTCCAGACAGATGGGGAAGCCTAACCTGGAGCCAGGAAGATGGGGCCCTGTTCCTTGGAGTAACAGCTAGCTGAAGATGGGCTGGGATGAAAGGGATGAGATGAGGCTTGCTTGGTGACTGTGGTCAGAGGCAGAGGGGCTGTAACATGCACAGATCACTACCAAGGAGAAGGCCTGAGGGGGCACGAGTCTCCTAGCACACGCTGTGTGTAGGCACCCGTGAGAACTCCTGTACCTTCAGCGCTGCAGCCAGGAGGCGGTGAGTGAAGTTGTGTTGTTGAGGCTTCTCCTTGCGAACCCGCTGATTCTGTTTTTGCTTCTTGGATCCTGACTTCTTGGTTCCATTTGCTTTTTGGCCTATAAGGAAGGCTTGTGTTATTCATTCACATAATCATCCACAAGTATTTACTAGCTACCTACGATTGACCAGGCACTGAGAAGAGTGGCAAGCGATGAACCAGATACAACCCTTGTCCTCGAGGAGAGAAGATGTGTTGTACGAGCAAAAACAGATGCTTTGGAATCAGACCTGGGTTTCGATTCTGTGTCTACCACTGACAGCTTGAGGAGGCTGCTTGCTTTTAGTTCACAGAGCACCTCAATGCAAATTAGAAAAGGCACCAAGGCACCCTCTCTGGGCTGACACAGGTAGGCAGGTTCATAGCACAGCCAGAGTGGTGTGGACCTTGGCCAGATATTCCTACAATCAAATCTGGAGGCTTGGGTCTTGCAAGTAATTTAACTGCTCTGGGCTTGGCTTCCTTAAAGAAAGACTTCAAGAACTGGATGAGAACTATACAAAGTGACAAGCCAAAAGCACCCAACGCATGCAAGGGCTTAAGGGAACCTCAGAAAGAACTTCAGAAGTCAACATGTGTTAAGCATCGATCTACACTGTGCCAGAAGTGGTGCCAGTCACTTTTGCATAAAATAGATTTGATTATCAGGCCAGGCACAAAGCTGGCATGTAGTAGATGGTGGCAGGCGTTCCCCCCGTTCCTACAGGAGAAATATCCCCTGAGCCCTGCACACAAAGATGGCCACAATCTGGCCTCTGCTTACTTTCCAGCCTGGTCTGACAAGCCCCTTCTGACCTTTGCTGTTCTAGAACGCCCTGTCTTCACGAGTTTTGCAGGAATGTCTGCCTTTCTTAGCCTCCTGGCAAACTCTTCCTACGTAGCCCTCCTTCAAAAGCCCAGCACTGGCTGGAGCTGGAGCTCAGCTGTACGGAGCTTGTCCCAGAACCAAAAATCGCTAACAAAAGAAGCCCCTATCCCTCTCCTGGGTTCCCTGCTCTCAGCCAAGATTTCACCCCACCACCCCTTCCAGTAAGGGGCTCAGCACTCGCTCTCTTTCCGACCCCTTCTGCGGCATTCGTTACGTAGATCTTCCCGTGCACTCTCAGCGTGTTCCTAACTCACTATTCACCTTCTAGGTGTGCATTTTTAGGTACTTTTCTGCACTGGGCTCACTGAAGGAAAACACCTGCAAGGCTAATTGGTCCCACACCAGTGCTTACAAATGAACGCCTGTCCCCGATCCCCTAAAACCGCACAGCGGGTTTATGAGTCTCCTGCTCTCGGAGCTATGCCGGGAGGCGAGGGGCTCGGGGTGAAGGCATCGCGGCCTCGTCCTGCGAGAGCCGCCGCCCAGGAGCAGGTGCGACCGGCCAGCGAGGCGGCACCCAGCTCTGGAAGGGGGGCTCGCTTCACACCAGGAGAAACTGAGGCCTAGGGATCCCGGCCTGCGCCGGCCCCGCTGCCGGGCGCACCACGCGGCGTCTGCGAGCGCGGTCCCCACGGGCGGCCCCTCCCCGGCCCCACTTACGGACCGGCCGGCCGGCCCTCTCCTCCTCGGCGCGCAGCCACCCCCGCGCTACCGCCGCCGTGGCCATCAGGGCCAGCAGCCCGACCAACAAGGACAGCCCCATCAGCTCCGGCATCTGCGGCAGCTCCATGTTGGCGGTTCCCTGCCACCTCAGCCGCCGACGACGCTGGCGCCCGCACGTCTCGGCGCACGCGGGGGCGGGGCCTGGCCGTTAGCGCGCCTCGAGAGGCGGGGCCGGGCCGTTGGCAGGGCTCCAGGGGCGGAGCCTGGCCGTTGGCGGGCCTGGGGGGGCGGGGCCTGGCTGTTGGAAGGGCTCCGGGGCGGGGCCTGATTGTGGGCGGGCCTGGAGGGGCGGGGCCTGGCTGTTGGAAGGGCTCAGGGGCGGGGCCTGATTGTGGGCGGGCCTGGAGGGGCGGGGCCTACCAGCAACTCGCCCTGCCGACGGGCGGGGCCCGGCCTTTGGCGCGGCTTGAGAGGCAGTTACAGAACGTGGGCGTGTCCTGAGGGCGGAGCCTGGCCGTTCTCGGGCGTCTGGCCGCAGAGATTGTGCAGACGCCTAGGGTGGAGAGATCCGCAGGCTCTTCTTGTGCCTTCTGTGAATAACTTACTGATAACAGCTTGTTAAAGGCTTTATGCGGACCTTGCCTCACTGGAGCCTTTCAAGGAAGCAGAGCAGGGGCCTTATTCCCATTTGAGCAGTGGGAACGGGAAATTCAGATGGGCTCTTACCTGTCATTACTAAAGGGGCGGAAGGTAGTCCGGCATTGGAGTGCGGAGCACCCTAGCAGAGACCTGGAAACTGGGATGTTGTGGAGAGGCAGGGCGTGAGCCTGATAAAAAGATGGCAGACAAGGTCAGAAAGGTCTGCAAGGCCTTGAGTCCTAGCTCCACTGTATCACAGGAGGAAATGGGGCAAAATCCATTTCTCAGAATTCTCAGGAAGCGTAAAGACCAAAGGCAGAAAGAAACCCGAAGTCCCTGCAAGTATCTGCGGAGCTGATAAGTTCCTGAGTGGAGTGGAAAGGAAGTTGAAAAGCAACCCAGGGCCTCGCATATGTAGCTCTACCATTGAGCTACAACCCCAACCTCTGAGAAGGCGGTTTTGGGGAAATTTTGTTTAACTTCTTTTATTTATATGTGAACAGGTGTTTTTCAACCAAAAAAATTTTTTTAAATAAATAGAAAAAAATTTACAACCACAGGGAGTTGGAAAAAGTGAACAAAGAGATCCGGCGGACGCTTCCACTCTCCAATAGTAACATCTTGTAAAACTGTAGTAGACAACCAGGAATTTGACATTGATATAATAATCTTCAGAGGCTTTTCAGATTTTGCCACAAAGGACAGCTTCTGAAAGACTAATTGATAGGATTTGGGTTAACCTGCTTGGCTGGAAAGGGAATGTTCCAATAAAGCTCCTAGGACTCCCTGCCCTGCAGCCCCGAGCAAATCAAAATACCACGGTCAGCATTTCAGCTTCAAATATTTTCATCTCCACCGGGGAAGTAGCTGCCTCTCCTGGCTGTCCAACCCTGCCCCCACTTACAAGGACCCTCTAAGGAGACAGGCCACCGCAGAGGATGACAGACAGACAGACCCGCAGCCTCTGGTGAGGAAACAGATCCAGCCAGAGAACAAATGGAGCAGCCTCATTTCCTTCCCTTTTGTCCTTGGCAGGGACCTGGCACTGACTCAGTTGTGGGCAGTGGGGTGGGGAGTGCGAGGAAGGGGTGCTGAGGGCCTCTGGGGCTTCTCCTCCTCTACCTGCTCTTTAGAAGTGAAGGCCCTGCCATGGGCCACCATCTAGAGGCAAAGGTTTCATTTTGAAGAATTTCATCCGCTAAGCATATGGCATGCATGTGACATTTGTTGATCTGGGAGCTTTTTGTTTCATTTAATCTCACATTCCCGTTCCACAGATTGGGAGACAAGCTTTACAAAGTGAAGTGATGTTCCCAAGGTCACACAGGTAGAGAGGGAAGCCCAGGACAAATGCAGGTCTGTCTGACTGCAATTTATGACTATGGCGCAAAGAAGAGGCCAGCCCTCTTTGTATAGTTCCGGAAAAGCTGCAGAATCACTTCACAGTCGTGGCTTCAGTTTTTTGTTTTGTTTTTTTAGAGGACAGTGAGAGAAAGAATCAATTTTATTCAGTTTTCATGTGACTTTCATTGCTCCGACACTTCAATGTGTTCGTGGTGCTGGGGTTTGAACTCCTGTCCTCGGCGCATGCCAGGTAAGCGCTGTAACCATTGAGCCACCGCTCCAGCCCCTTCAGTTCATGTTTATAGAGGCTTTTAAGACAGGTGATGTTATAGATGTGGATGTGGCTCAGTGCTAGTGTGCGTCCAGCCTGTGTGAGTCCCTGTGTTCAATCCCTAGTACTACAAAAAAAAATTTTTTTAAAAGGTGATGTTTGGGCTGGAGCGGTGCCTCAGCGGTTTCAGCGCTTGCCTGGCAAGCATGAGGACCCAGGTTCAAACCCCAGCACCACGTACACAACTAGGTGTTGGAGCAACTAAGGCCATGTGAAAAACTAAATAAAGTTGTTTCTTTCTCTGTCTCTCTCACTGTCCCTCTCTCTTAAAAAAAAAGAGAGATAAAAAGGTGATGTTATATATATATCTCTACATTAGACAAAGTAATCACATTCCTCCTTAAATGGTGGTTCTCAAAGTATGATCCCTGGACCAGGAACATCAGGAATACACATTCTTTAGACTCCATCCCTGACCTGCTACTGGAGGTGAAACCAGCAATCTGTATCTTAACCAGCACTGTAGCTGTTTTGGAGCACAGTAGTTTAAGATCCTCTGAATACAACTCAGGGGTAGAACTTTTGCCTGGGTGAGTTCCATACCTAGTATGGTAAAACAAAAGCTCCAATTAGAACTAATGTGAGCTCCAAGTACATGTTATTTATAGCTGAAAGCCTCTTTTAGAGTTCTTGACCTTGGCTGAATGTTGGAGTCACTTTAAAAAATGTCATTATCGAGGTTCTGGAATGGTGGCTCTGCCATTAATGGTGCTTGCCCAGCATGCACGATTACATGGGTTCAAACCCCAGCACCACATACACAAGTGTCAGAGCAAGGAAGGCCATGTGAAAAGCTGAATAAAAATTGATTCTCTCTTTCCCTCTCATTGTCCCTCTCTTTAAAAAAAAAAAAAAAAAAAAAGAAGTCAACATCTAGGGCTTGAGCAGTGCGGCACTTGCCCAGCATGCAGTGCGGCGCTTGCCCAGCATGCACGACTATGTGGATTCAAACCCCAGCAACACGAATACAACTGTCAGAGCAACAAAGGCCACATGAAAAACTAAAAATTGATTCTCTCTCTCCCTCTCCCTTAACAAATATCAGTATCTAAACATCATACCTGGGGATTCTGATCTGAGTGGTTCAGATTAGACCTGGGCATGAAGACTTTCTGAAGCCCCCGCCAAGTTATTCAAGCACACAGGTCAGTTTGAGAAGCAGCTGGAACAGCCACAGGAGGTGAATGCTAGAGCACATGTAAAGGTGATGTTTTGTGGATCAGGTGGCAGCTGAGCAGAGAGTCAACTGGCCAGGCCCCAGGAACAGGGAGAACAGGGCAGTGGGGTGTAGGGAAGAGTTGAAGATGTCTGCTTCCAGCCACAAGTATGCATGGTGGCTTCTGTCTCAGGGACGGAGAGGATGGAGAGGACCAGGCTCAGATTCCAAGGTGATGGAAACTGTGGGATGTGTGGTTGCATGGTCTGGGGAGATCAGGGATGGATATGGAGGAGGGGTCCTTAGCAGAACCACTGAAGGGGTTTACCCCAGAGCAAGAGAAGTGAGCCAAGGAAGGGCAGGCTGAGGAAGAGGCTGCTGAAACTGGGAAGGCACTGTTGGGGAGGAAGAAGGAGGCTCCGGAGGCTTCTGGGGTTACAAACAGAATGGTTCAAGAAGGCCTGAGGGCCCAGAGGAAGCCGGAAGTGCACCTGGTTTTTTTCCAGCAGAGACTCAGGTGAGCTCAGCAGCAGCAGAGTGGACAGCTGGGGGCTTAGGAAGAAGAGGAGCCTAAATTCAGGGGCCCTGAGGGGCATGCGGGAGGGGAGGGGACAGCCAGCTAGTGTAAACACACTTTGAAGGGAAGAAACACTCTCCACGAGGGTCAAGGGGATAGTTTATGCAGAACTTCCCTGCAGGGTGTGAGTTCAAGATGCTCATTTCACGGGGCCACTTCAAGCCAGTCTGCTGCAGCAAAGAGCGCTGCAGCGGCCTCCACCACAGAGGGGCAGATAACTCTGGAGTCAGGCAGACTGAGCTGCTCACAAATCTTGCCACTTAGGGCAAATGGCTTAGCCCTCCGTGCCGCAGTTTCTCATCTTTAAAATGCAGAACATATTTTAGCTCTTACATAGCGTTACATGCCAGGCACTGTTGGAGATGCTTTCTACATTTACTTTTTTTGGGGAGGAGGGCACCAAGGATTGAACCCAGGGGCCCTTAACCACTGAGCACATCACCAGCCCTTTTTATTTTTTTAGTTTGAGACAGGGTCTCGCTGAGTTGCTTGAGGCCTCACTAAGTTGTCGAGGCTGGTCTCAAACTTTCGATCCTCTGGCCTTAGTCTCCTGAGTTGTTGGGATGACAGGTGCGCACCACCATGCCTGGCTTATTGTCGTTTTTCTACATGAATGAGTAAAACTGAAAGCCCACAGAGAGCTCTATCTGCTATTTATACCTGAGAAGGTCTCCAGAAGTTCTAAGAACATGTCAAATGATTCTGACAGGTGGGTGTGGATGCCTGCTTCATGGAAGAGGTCTGCCGCAGAGAAAAGAATCCACAGAGTCACCCCCATGGCCTGGCCCACCACAGGAAATGCTCCTTACATGAATAAATGATGGGATGAAGTATTGGGGTCTTTTGGCCTCCACCCTCCTCTTGCACTACCTCCGCACATTCATCTTCACGCATGACCCGTTCACATCTGCTCTTCGGTCCCCACACTGCTCTCTTGCAACTCCAGAGGTGTGGAGCCTTCTGTTGGTCATGGAGGGTTTCCAGGAGGTGTACCTGTCACCTACCTAGATGAGCGTAGCAGCCTCCTAACTGGTCTCCCTACCTCCGCCCTGGGGAATCCTGTAAAGAAGTTTCATCTGATCCTGTCCCACCTCCACCCAAATCCTTCCAGCAGCTTCCAGCTCAGAGTAAAAGCTAAGGCCATTCCATGATCCACACAGCGCACTACCAAGTTGCCTTCTGCTGACACCAGCTTGCTGTCAGTCCCAGGGTGACCCACGTTGACAGTCACACCATCACCCTAGCAGGCAGTTTTTTCTTTTATTGATCAAGAATTCTTTACAAAATCCACACGCACACAGTCACATTCACGCAAGATGTCTGTCCCGCTTTGGCCACCCCTGCCCTGGTCTCTTCCGGCAGCAGGCTCCTCTGACCTCACCCACGGGAAGCTGCCTGCAGGCCTCCAACTGAGCAGCGCGGGGGCAGAGGGAGGAAACCTCTTTCCTGCCTCCAGCTCAGGACCTGAGGCTGGTGGCCACCGTGTGGGCGCAGGCAGGGGTGACTCCCTATCTGAGCTGGCAGCTTAGGTCCCCAGTGTCACTGCTGCTAGGGCCTTGGGGTCATCCGTTGTTCCAGCCTTCTCTATCCCCACTTTGATGATTGGAAAACAAAACTCCGAAGACCAGTTGTGCACCCAGGGTCACAAGTCACCTAGGGTCACGGTGTTAGCGGTGTTAGTGGCAGAGCAGGGACAGGCACGTGACACTCCTTGGCCTTCAGGAGGCAGGAAGTATGAGACTTGGGCCCTGCTCAACCCTCAGGGAAGGGACCAGTCAGCTCTGGGGCAGGAGGGGAGTACCCAGAAAGTTGTCACTGGAGCTCAGCACGGTCTGCCAACCGTGCCCTCTGTGACCGCCCGTGTGGCTTGCTCGGGCACACGGCTCGGATCGGTCAGAATGCTGGTAGATGCGCTCAGCTGGCGAAGGGAGTTCAGGACAGCTGGGGAGAGAGACAGACACATCCTGATCACGGCTGAAGTCAAAGGAGTAGGGAGAAATGCTCGTTGCCCAAACTGTCAGCCGCTTCCAGGACCTCTCTGTCTACAGGTATCCTGGTGACTGGGGGACCATCTGGGGACATGGTGAAGGGACCCACACCCCTCATCTGTGCTGGAGGCAGGCTGGACCTGGGGTCTGAGCAGGGTGGAATCCCCTTCCCTGAGGCCTTGAACTTCACAGGGTGGGCAGGGCCCTCACGCACTTGGCCGGAGAGCAGGCAGGGAGCAGTACTGGTCCAGCCAGGCCAGCGACGTCTGCCGGAGGCTGTGCAAGCTTGCTGTGGACACCATGCCGTTGAAGGACTCAAACAGTGGCCGGATTAGGATGCTGAACTGGGCCCAGGTCAAGGAAGAAGGAGCAGCTGCAGTCCAGATGATGCTCCTACACCTCACCTGGGCCTTGACGTCTGCCCCAAACCAGGGTAAGGAACTGTCTGACCTTGAACCCCCCTTGGGTTCCTGCTATGGCCCCTTCCCATCTTGCCAAGGCTGTCCAGCTCTCTAGCTCTCCTAGTTTCTCCACAGCCTTGATCTGTCCTAGACCATCCCCCATCCCTGGACTGCCTGCCCTGGCTCAGGGTCAAGGTCAAGTGGATTCCATGTCTTCTCTAGGCCTCTCACCACCCACCTGAAGACTGCGCCCAGGGGCTCCTCCCTCGGCCTCCCAGCCCTTCCCCCAGCAATCCTGCTGGCCTGAGGGCAGGAGGCAGAACAACAGCCCCTTCCCTGGGCCCATGAAGTCATCTGGTTGCAGCTGTCCCTACTACTAATTCCAGGCCACTGTCCAGGCAAGGATACTACCCAGAACTTCCAGTTGTGCAGTGTCCGCGTGCGGACGTAGTCATCGAACATGTCTCGCATCTGGTCAAAGCGCTGGTGCGTGATGGGCACCCCCGTGGCAGGCAGCTGCTGCTGGCACAGGCTGGGGGCACGGGGCGGGTGAGGGGCTGGGAGCCCAGTGGCCGCATGCACCCCTCGCCCCGGCACCCGGCAGCTCCCGCCTACTTGATGGCAGCGTTGAGCTCCTCGATCTCCTCCCGCAGCTGCTGGGCCTCCTCTTGCATGGCTGCCCGCTCCTGCTGCAGCATGACGATGTACTCGGCCGTCTTCTGCAGCGTGGTCGCTTTGCTCACCTGCGGGTGCCACCAGCGTGGGCCTAGGTGCGGGAGGCTGCCATGCAGAGCGTCGGAGGACCCCGGATCTGCAGGCTGGGGGCTCACCTTAAGGCTGGGCTGGGAGCTCAGTGTGCTCACAAGCCCGTGAAGGGTGTCGAACCCAAGTTTGATGTTGAAGCGCCGCTTCTGCTCCGCGGAGATGTGTGTGATGCGCCGGTTCTCAGTCTTGGGGAGCAGACAGAGGGGTGAGCCTAGATAGGAGCCCCGGAGGGCCTGCAACAGCAACCAGGTCTTGAGGTGCCCACCTTGTTATTGTCTGGGCGGCCCCTGCTCAGGATGGGTTGAGAGGGAGAGATGCGGACGCTCGGTGCCCCCGGGGCTGGTGTGGAGTTGAGCTCCCCTGACAGCCGCCGTTCACTGCCTGTGGCAGGGACAGACAGACCCACAGACAGACCAACACCCAGGGGAGAGGTTCCCCCTCCCTTGTTCCTCTCATCCTGGCCCCAGACACAGTCCTCCTCCTTCCTTCTCTTCCCTCCCTCGATCCCCCAATCCCTGCAACCCTTCTTTACCGCTGGGCGCTGGGGGTGAGAGCCGCTCTGCTTTGGGGACAATCAGTGGCCTGGGAGGGACCAATGTGGTTGGGCCTGGAGGTGGCCGGGGAGGTGTAGGGACGGGGGTTGGGGGAAGGAAGGCACAGGGGAATTCAGCGACCGTCTCCTGCTGGGGTGGACAAGAGCAGAGAGTCAGGGTAAAGCCCCTGGGCTCACCCCCACCTCCCAGTGCCCGCCATCTTACCGGGGACCCAGGGGTCCTGAGGAGGGTGCTGGGTGCAAGTGGTGGTTCCAGGGCTTGCTCAGGCTTGGCTGTGTACAGGCAGCACTGTGAGGGCTGCTGGGGCTAGCCCAAGCCCATCATCGCTCAAGACCCCCTCCTCCAACAGCCCATGTCCCTCATTCTATGCCACCCAGCCCAGCTGAGCCCATCCTTCAACAACCTAGGTTGCCCGCCCACCTATGGACCCTGCCCCTCCTGTCTCACCTCTCCTGAGCAGCTGCGTGAGGCAGGGGTTATTGCCCCTGGCAGCGGCAGTGGGGCTGGCAGTGGCAGGGGCCAAAGTGGGGCAGCTGGCTTTCCGTCCCCTGGAGCACGGGGTGGGGGGCTTGCCTCTGGGCTGCAGGCCCCGAGGCATCGTGAAGTGAGGTCCGAAGGCTGGTTCTGGGTACCCCGGGGGGAGATGGTCTATGGGGAATGTGGTGGGGGCAGGGCTTGGGGCAGGCTGCGGGCTGGGTGGGAAGGCAGTGGGAGCAGGCAGCAGGGACACTCCTGGTGTAGGAGGGACAGCAGGGAAGGGGAACCTGGCTGAGAAGAGGGGTTCTTCCTGCAGCAGGGCCGGGGGTGGAGCCATGGGAGGGAAGGGAGGAGGGGTGCAGGGTTCCAGGCCTGGCACCTTGGCAGGGGGAGGGTACTGGAGGAGGGATGGAGGTGCAGGAGGAGGTGGGAGCTTGGGTTTGGGGTCTTCCGAATGCAGAAAGTCAGAGTCCAGGAAGGCACTGGGATCCAGGGAGCCAGGGCAGCTGTTCCGGGCCTGGTTGGGGAGACAGACAGATGCTAAGAGCAGGGGAGAGGCAGCTTCCTGTTCTGGCTGATCTCTGGATTGAGCCCTGGAGAGACAGGAGAAATGATCCCTGCTTCACCACGCACACACACACACACACACGCACGCACGCACACGGAAATTGTCATCTAATAAGCAGAGTGAGTGGAATACTCTTATGCACAAATCAGGCATGAGCTAGAGCATCAACCTTCCTGCCCCACCCATTCATCTTCCAGTTTATCTATTCATCTACTAACTTAAACACCGAACATCTGCTAAGCAACCCACTCTTCCATTCTTTGTCCATCCATCCACTAACTCGCCCACCAATGCATCCAACCATCCATCTTCTATCCATTTTCCTACTTCTTCTCTCATCCACGGGCTGGCTCATCTCCCTGTCTTGACAGCAGCCCATCAGGTACCAAGCCATTCGTCAACCCCTCCAACCATCAATACTTCCTTGACGCACCCACCAGTCCACCTGCAATCCACCCATCCACCCACTTGCCATCTGCGCTTTCTCCAGCCGTGCATTCACCCACCAGCAAGTGGGTGAATCAATCTAGCCAAGTATTTATCTATGAACCCACCTACCTGCCCACTCACGCAGCCAACCACCTAGCTGTGTTTCACCCACCCAGACGCCACCATCTACAAAGCCGTCTTCCACTCACCAATGCACCCGTCCATCTGTCCATTCTCTCACTTGCTCACTGGACAAACTTTTACTGAGTGCAGCTATGGGCTATTTGCAAGGTCCCCAGAGGCAGTGGTGAGCAAAACCTAGCCCTTCCAGTCAGGAGCTCACCGCTGGGGAGACAGCCCTCTCAACAACCAACTGTCACAGCGCCTGAACAGTCTGATGGTGGAGGGAAAAGGCGTCTAACTCAGCAACAGCAGAGCAACTTCTGAATGGGCCTGGGAGGTAGACTTGAACCAAGATGGCAGACTCACTGTTTCCTGAACATTCGTGCTCAGCTTCCTGCTGGGGCTTTCCTTCCCACTCTTGCTCCTGTCTGGCTGGCCCTCTGTCTCCTGTCCAAGCCTGGGGGCGCTAAGGCTCAGAACTGCCTCTCTCCTCCAGGAAGAACTCCACAAGCCACCCCGGCCCCCGTGGCGCCCTGCTCTGTGATTCTTGTGTCCTCAGCCTCTCCTCGTCCACAGGGTCCCTCCTGCTACATAGACCTGCTGGATGTGCCCTCCCAGAGTCTCTTTTGCTTGGTGGAGCTCAAGACCCATCTTTCAGCAAGTTCCAGGATGCGTGCTGGACATGGGCAAGGCCAGGGCGGGGCCAGGCCTCAGGTGAGCTGGACATGGTGGGCTGGGTCCGCTCACCTGCAGGCGGTTATGTCCCGAGAGGTGGGTCATGCTGGAGGGGGCTGGGGGTGGCTCTGGGCCGAGGATCCCACTGCTGAAGAGGGAGTCAGCCACGGGGCTAAAGCTGGGGGGCTCTGCGAAGTTTGAAGATGTGGGTGTCTGGGGGGGTCGGTAGTTGGTGAAGAAATCTGCAATGGGACACAGGGTGGCAGCATTAGGACGTGGGGCTGGGCGGAGGTGGGGTGGAGTGGTGGGGGAGGGGAGCTTCCACAGGAGATTGTGAAACTGGGGAAGCAGACAGAGGCTGGGGTGGGGTGGGCCTGAGTGGACACGGCAGGGGCTGGGAGAGACTGCACAGGGACCTGGGGGGTCCCCCACTGAGCCCCATTGAGCCCAGGAGAGCCCCTTCCCCATTCGTCCCCTTACAGACTCTGCTGAGGTCCAGAAGGGGTGGGCGAGGAGAAGGCCAGCAGGGAAAGGGTGGGGTGCAGAGAAGGCTGTGTGGGATGGGCAGCAGCGCCAGGGTGGCCCAAGTACAAGGGGTGAGCGAGCGGCAAGCAGGGTCAGGAGGTCAGTGGGTCGGGACAGGCTGGGTTTCTTGGAAGCCAGCAGCTAGGGCTGCAGGAGCTGAGCCTAGGATGAAGGGCGGAACGGGCTCAGCAAGAGGCCTGGAAGAGCTGGGGGAGGCAGGCAGCCAGATTGTTTGGGGTGCGGGTTGTGTAAGTCGTGGGCTATTCTGGTTTTGGGAAGCAGCTGCCTGCGGCCTAACCACATCCCGGGCTGGGGCGCCGCCCGCCCACCCGCTCCCTTCCGGGCACCTTTCTCTGACCCTGACTGGCCTGTGGTCCAGCCAGCTCCTAAGGCTTCTTGGGCCAGTCAGACCTGACCCCACAGTGGCAGATCCCCATAGGGATGCCTTCCCTTCAGGGTCCCCAGCCAAGGGAGCAGGTCAGGCCTCTTCCCCAGGAGCCCCTCTCAGGGGACCAGGAGCGGGTTAGAGGAGCTCACACCAGACACAGAGCCTCGGGGAGTCAAGCGTGTGTGTCTCCTAGATGACCTTTGCAGGGGACGTGGAGCCCAGGTATCTGCACCTGTCTGTCCCCACGGCTGAGCTCTGACTCCCCGTGGACCTGCTCTGCGGTGACAGGCTCAGGGTCAGCAGGTCTGCTATGGGCCCACATCTGTCTTTCCCAGGATCTGGGTAGAAGGTGACTGTCCTGCTGACTCCCTCCAAGGGAGGGACTGATCCTCCATCCCTGTCCCCCACGGACCATGAGCCTCATCACCAGGCCACTTGAGGCCCAGGGCTCTAGAACCAGCCTCCCTTTGGGCCTCCTGGCTCACTGCTGGGCCAAGGGGGCATGGGGTAGCAAGCCCATCTCATCCTGAGTCACAGCCCTCCCCTCACCAGGGGCTTCCCACGCTGGTTCCCACCCTGGTGGAGCGCAGCCTCTTCCCCGCCCTGGCTTCTCACTGAGTCCCAGCCCCTCCTGCCCGTGCGCCTGGTCCCCTCACTGACCTGCCCTCCTCTCCTGGAGCCCCTCTCCCTCTAGCACCCTCCTGCACCCTGTCCTCACCCAGCCTCCTGCCTCCTCTGGGTTTCCCATCCAATCTCTTCAGGAAGGGGCTCTTGGGGACAGAGAATAAGCCCCAGAGTCCCAATGCACAGAGTGCTTGGAGGCCACACTAGCCACCTGCTCTGCATGACCCACAATTGCCCCCACCAACATCTAACCTGGGCCGAGGGAAGTCCGTGCCCAGCCCAGTCTGTCTGGGTCTTGCTCAGGGCCTGGATGGGCCCAGTTGGGCTCCTACCTGTGGTGGGCACTTGGGTGCCCAGACAGGGCTGCTGCCCTCCCAGGCTGGTCTGCTCCCAGGGCACTGCCATCCCAGGGCACTTCTGCCCTAAGCAGCCCCCACCCAGCCCAGGGCCAGGGCAGGGGTGGGGGTGCTTCCTCATTCCCTAATCCCCATAGGCCTCCTCCTCTTGAGTGACAGGCCCATGACCCTGTGAGGAAGGAGTTGGGGGGGTCACTGAAATGAAGTCTTTACCCCAGGGACCCTCTTTTTGTCCCTGGCCTTGGGTGAGACAGCCTGAGCCTTGACGTTTGCCTGGCCCCCAGAATGGTTTTGGGAGGTCCTAAAGGCATGTGTGTGGCAGCCGTCTGCAGGATCTACAGCTCAGCAAAGAAAACAACGTGAGGAAGAGCTTTTGTAAGAATAAAAGGAGACATTTGTCCACATTGGCCAATAAGACCTATCTCTATCTGGTTGGGCACAGTGGCACCCGCCTATAATCCCGTGTGCAGGAGGCTGAGGCAGGAGGATTTCAGGTTTGAGGCCCCCTAAGCAATTTATTGAGGCCTTAAGCAACTTAGCAAGATCCTGTTTCACAAAAAATAAAAGGGCTGGGGATATAACTCAGAGGTAGAGCACCCCTGGGTTCAATCTCCAGTAACCAGCCCCCCCCAGAAAAAAGGAGGAGGAGGAGGAGGAGAAAAAGGAGGAGGAGGAGGATGGGGAGGATGATGCTGGGAAACCTGTAACTTCATGGCCCTGGGGTCAGGAAAAGAAGCAGGAAATGCTTTGCAAGATCTGATGCCTGGGATTTTCTTTAAAATAGTATTGGAGAGAGCGGTAGTGACCAGATGAAACAAGTGGCCAAGAGCTGGTTGCTTGGGGATGGAGGTTATGTGGGGGTTTGTGGCCTACTCTCTCTTTACTTGCAAATGTTTGAAATATTCTTTAATAAATACTTTAAAAAATGCATATGTTGATAATGAACAGACCCAAACAAATCAAAATCCCTTTCCCCTCTGAGAAAGTCCAGACATCCACTGCTTTGTTACTCTGGAGCCTGCAGCTTCAAAGCCCCTGGTCCCCTGGTTCCCAATCCCATCTGGCTTTGGCTCCAGCTTAGACCACACTGGCTGTATCCCAAAGGTGGACAAAGGAGGATCAGAAAGATCCTTCAGACAGGACCCAGACCATCCGCCCTTCCAGAGGTGTCCTCACTCGGGCCTGGGGTCTCATGGTCACTCTGAGGCTACCTGGCACTGCCCTGCCTGTCTGCCCCACCTGAGATCTCCATGAAGTCATCCAGGCTGGGCTGCAGAGGCGTCAGGTCCGGCTGGATCATGTCAGCATTGCCGACGTAGGCTGGAGGGGCAGTGGTGACATCAGGAGCAGGAGGGGGTGGGAGCGCCTGCCCGCTTCCTCTGGCCATCCTGCTTTACCCTCCCCTGCCCCTGCCTGGACACAGGCCCTCACCATCTTCTGGGGGCAGCTGCAGGGGCGAGGGGCTGGGCTGTGTCATGGTGAAGAGCGTGTCGGAGATGTCGGATAAAAAGCAGTCGAGATCCAGGAGCTGCCGCCCGCCAGGCTCCTCCTCGGGGCCCCCCAGCAGCACGGGCACCACGCTGGAGAAGAGCTGCTCGCACCATCGCTCTGGTGGCTGCCACCCGCCTTCCGTCTAGCGAGACAGTGCGGTCACTGACCTGGCCCAGCAAATCACCCCTAGCTTGGGGATGAAGTGGGCACTGGCAGAAAGGACCTCTGAGATGCACTTCACCTGCCCTGGACACCACGTTTGCTGTCTGCAAGACCAAGGTCACCCCATTGCCCTCTCCCCGCTCAGGAGACAGACCAGGATGGCCAGCACTCTTACCTGAAAAGATAAGGGTCCCTTCCTCCCTGTATGCTTTTCCCTGGATTCTTGGGGCTCTCTGCCCCACCACCCCTCCCACCACCTGCTCAGTAGCTGGGGGTCTTCCCACTACTGTGTCCTCCCAAGGGAGGAAGGATCCACGGTCACCCAGAGGATGGTGGCCAAACTCCCCTCACATCCCACCCTCAGGTCCAGCAGGGTGGAAGCTGTCAATTCTCTGCATCCCACTCTCCTAAAGGGCCAGCAAGTCCCTTCCCCACTGGGCATCCGGAGCACCCACCTGCTTGGGGGCCAAGAGATCCCCTTCCTTGCTGGACTTTCGGAGCTGCAGGGACACAGAGTTGGACGCTGGATCCCTTGCCTCCTCCCGTTAATCCTCCCACCCCATCGGTGGGATTCCTCCTTGCGCTCAGGGGCTCCCTGGCCCCAGCCGCCCCGAGGCAAGCAGCCTGCGAGAAGAGCCTGCGGCCACACGGTGGCGCTGTCAGCCTGGGCTCGTGCAGGGAGGCGGGGCCGCGGGAGCCCCTCTCCGGCTCCTCCCGAGCCGGGGGTCGGGAAGCGCAGGGGAAGTTCCGGGGCTGCCCCGGGCCGCGCACTGACCCGCTTCTTGTAGTAGATGCGCCACTTGTGGTACTCGCGCATCACCACCTCGATGCGCCGCTTCCAGTAATTCCCCTCCAGAACGACAGCCTGGGGAGGGCCCGGCGACAGCGATCAGCGGGGAGGTGACAACGGCACCCTCACTCAGAGCCCGCCCGGGACAGCAGTTCCCACCCAGCGCGAAGGGGAGCGGGAGGGCGGGCTGGGTGCGCAGGCAGGCGGGTGGGTGCCAGCCGCAGCTGCTACCTCGGGTTTCCGGTGCTCGTCAGCCTCAGGCCCCTGCAGGGGAGTCACGAAGCCACACACGGGGCTCTTCCTCCGCTCGACATCTGAGAGAAGGGGACCAGGTCAGGGGCACCAAACGCCCTCAGCCCCCACCCCGGGTAGGGGAAACTGTCACTTTATACGTGACACCCTGTAAAATCCTGCCTGGACTTTGACGCTCAGATTAAGCGCTGCCTCCAGGAAGCCCTCCTGCTAGCTCTGGCCCTCTGGGATCTTTCTTTGCCTCTTTTGGGAACTTGGTAGAGGTACAGGCAAGGTTTGCTGAATAGATAGAGGGACCACAAGTCACAGGCAGGGTCCCCTGTCTTGGGCTCTTTGGCATTCACAGGCCCATCTCAGAGAGGTGGTCCACCTTCTGCCTGCCACCTCCCTGAGCCCTTGTCCAGCCCCTCCACACCTCTCTCAGTCTCCTATCCTGACCTCTCCCCTTCTCTCTGGCTCATAAGTGCATTCCAGCCCTTCTTTGTCCCCCCACTCCCACCCACCTCAAACCTTTCTTTCT
The DNA here is from genome assembly GCA_004027875.1 of Aplodontia rufa. Taxonomy (NCBI): domain Eukaryota; kingdom Metazoa; phylum Chordata; class Mammalia; order Rodentia; family Aplodontiidae; genus Aplodontia; species Aplodontia rufa. The sequence continues at coordinate 55,131 of PVKS010005941.1, forward strand.
TTCTTGTCTTTTTTTTTTCCTATCCCCAATTAACCTTCTGTGTCTTTGAACCCTTTGCTTTGCTCCCAAACTCCGGAATGGTAACCTGCCCCTCCACCTCCACACCTCCCATCTCATCTCCACCTCTTGAAACTCAGCCTCTGCCCCACGCTGCCACACTGGTCCAGATCCATCCTCCCAGACCGCACTGTTGCCCACTTCCTCCAGAAGCCCTTCCTTCCTCAGGTCTCCTGCCACCCTCAGCTCTGTGTCCCAGACTCCTCTGCAGTGCCCACCCCAGCCCCTCTCACTGCCCCTTTCCAGCTCCAGCTCCATGCCCCATATGCTTAGGGACCCTCCACTAAGGATGTCCCCAAACTTGCCACCAACTCCCCACCTACTCCCAGCATTCCCAGGCTATTCCAGGGACCTGTGATGTTTCTTCCATCATCCTCTCCTCCATCTTCTCTCTCTCAGTCACCCCCTGGTCTCCCCTGGACTCCCTGACTCTGCAGCCCACCTTCCTGGTGTCGTGGAGGGTCTCAGACACCTCTAGGATAAGGAGCACACCAGTTCCTCCAGGCTGCCACCGTCTTCTCCCCGCTTCCCCTATCCTGCACCCTGAGGCCACGCAGCACATCCTCTGGTCTTATCCTACCAGGAATGCCCTCCCCTTCTCTGCCCACCCTTCAGTGCAGCCTGTTTCCCCTGGCCCCATATCCGTCTTCCTACACCACCCTGCCTATGAATTCTCTGTGGTTTGCCTCCCCTGGGACAGGGTGGTACACAGCAGCCTTCCTAGAGGGAACTGGGGCGGGGATGTAGCTCAGTGGTAGAGCACTTGCCCAGCGTGCCTTGGGTCTGTCCCCAGCGGCGCACACACATACATACACACACACACACGGGGGCAACCCTTATAAAGCAGATAATCACCAACTCTAAAGGAGTTTCCAGTCCATGAGGATCTGTCCTACCTTAGACAATTTTCTTGGGGACAACCATGGAAACAGAGGAATTGGAACACTGGAACATGATGTGTTTTAGGACTTTCAGCATCATTTACAGAGTCCTGTCCTAGAGGACATCCTGCGTAAGGGACACTCATAGGATTGGAGGAGGGGCTACTGTGCCTGGCTTGGACTGGAAGCAAAGGGACCTTGGGTATGTAGACTCCCCTCCCAGGGGCTTAGAGCAAGGGAGGCTTCAAGAAGAGTGTTGGTCCCCGACTTCCCAGATTAGGGCATGACCAGTATGCCCAGGGCGCCCAGAGGATCAGGGTTGAGTGGGCCCAACTTGGGGAACCTGGGCTCTGGACAGACAGGCTGTGATCAAGGGGCTTCCTGGGTCAGGCTTTGCTTGACATTGCTAAGCTCCTCCATTTGTTCAGCCGTTCAGCCACCTAACCCTTTGCACCTTTGCTGGGACAGAAGCTGGGACAGGGGACACATGGATGAATCAGGGCGTTCGCAGCTCCATGGCCAGATAAGGAAAGTAAACAAACGCACACTGTGCAGATAGCGCAAGTGGAAAGTCCTTCTCGCCCCAGGAGAGGTGCAAAGTGCTCGGGAGCCCGGAGGAAACCAGGAGGATTTTCAAGTTTGGGAGGGTGAGCAGCAGGGCAGGAAGGGAGGTCAGGAGGGTGCGCAAGGCACCAGGGTCCTTCCTGGTTGAGACTAAGGTGAGATGCTGGGGCAGGCGAACCCCTCTGCAGCCACCTCCAAATCTTTGGTTCCTGACATTTGTTACCAGTCTGCCACAGGCTGCCACCACAACCATAATAAAAGCGCTGAGACGCAGATGGTCTCCCTGAAAATGCACAGTGCACCTAAAACGTGGGACCTGTCTTTACTGCCAGGTTTCAGATGAGCAAGTTTTGGCTCTGGAAGGCTGGCGATTTCCCTGTGGCCACACACATAGTCAGGGTCTGCTTGGGCTCAGCTCAGCCAGCTCTGTCCCATGCAGAACCTGGGGTCCTTCTGGCAACTTATGGAATAGCAGAAGACCAGGGTCTGTCTGGGTGAGGACCCCAGGGTTGAGGGCACAGCATGACTCAGCTGTTACAGAAGCTTTGAAAAAGGGTTTGGAAGGAGGACCTTGGGCAGGAGAAGCTGACTCCCCTTGGTTTTATCAGCTTCCTGGTTTAGCTGGGACCAATCACACAAGTTCTCAGAAATGGCAGAGACCCAGAGAAAATATCCAAAAGGCACAGATCTCCTGCTTCCCCGAAAACCCCAGCTGCTGCCCCGCTGGGTGATCGCAGGTTCTTAGGAGAGGACTGGAGGCTGGCCCCTGTGCTGGCTGCAGCAGCTGCTCTGCGGCCCTCATGCTCCGTGAACCCGAATGACTCACTTGCCTCGGTTGCTCATCCGCAAAATGGGCGTGATGATACTGTCACCCAGAGGTGCTGGAAAGCCCCAAACAAGATGCTTGATGAAAGAGTCTGGCACACAGGTGAAGCCAGAGAACATTCCCTCTGCTTGGATGGAGTCCAAGGCAGCTGGGTCACAGAATAGCCTGTGTCCCTCCAGGGCTGCGCTCCCAGCTCAGAGCAGCCTTTGATCGTACTGCAGGCCCGGAGCCGGACAAGGTCCTAACACTTGGCTGACTGGTCCAATCCTCCCAGCCTCTGCAGCTCTGCTGCACTAGGCACTGTCCCTAAATGCAGAAATGGGACCTATTCAAGGTATAGAATTTATTGAACACCTACTTAGTGCCAGGTATGTTCATATCTGTTGCCCCTACACTGACTGTGAAAGGGAGGGCAATCGGTCTTACTTTATAAAGAAACAGGCTCAGAGAGGTAAGGCAATTTGCCTGAAGTCACACAGCCAGCAAGGGGCAGGGTCTAACTCTAAAGCCAGGGTCCCTTCCACTACACCATGTGGCCTCTCTGAGCCTCATCTACCAAAATCTCCATGGTAGGGATCCCCTGGGTGTTAAGTAAGGACTTCAGTGAAAGGTTGAAGACCCATGCAGGACCTTCCTCAGTTTCCCCATTTATAAAGTGGTGAAGTGGGCACAGAGGGTGTCTAATTGCCCTTTTTTACCCCCTGGCCTACGAGGGTCCTGACTACATTAGCGGAATACAGAATGGGCCTTGAACGTGTCCCATAATCCCAGCCCACCTGAGTGCTTCCAAGGGGCGCCCTCTGGCTTCACAGTAGACAGCACCCTCTGGGACACTTTCCTCAGTGCCCTCTGGGGATCTGCAGTTCTTCAGGGGTCCCAGTCTGGGGGTCTGGTCTCCCCAAAAGGCTGGTAGCACTCTGCCAATGCTGGCTCTGAGGGCCCCCTGGGGCTTGCCCTGTGGAGCTCTGTGGCTGGGGACAGGTGGCCCCTCCAGGCTGGGGAGGCCCATGGTGCCCACTCACACTGGATATACCAGGCTCTCCAGATGGCGTTGTTCAGACGGATCTTGTCCCGGCACAGCAACTTGAGGCCTTTGAAGTTCTTCCACTTGGGAGACACCAGCTTGCCACTGTTGGGGGGAGAAGATGGGTCAGGATGGAAGATAGGGATCGTGCAGGAATTAGCTCCACCCTCTTGGCATGCACTGGCACATATGGCTGGAACTGAGGGATCTCCCCCAGCCCTGTATCTAACCCACCTGAAATCCCAGAGTCAGACCTTTAAGATGCCCTCCCAGCAGCCCCCCATGCCATGTTCTCTGCAGGGACCTGCCTGTTGATCCAGGTCGACCCTTGCTTATTAGCACCAAACTCAGAACAACAATGTCCTCCTGTGTGGCCTCGCAGGAGCCTGTCTTGCAGGCCAGCTGGGGAGAGTTCTCACTCTTCTTTTTTCGCAGAACTGGGAATGGTATAGTGCGCTGCCACTGAGCGACATCCCCAGCCCTTTTATTTTTTATTTTCATACATGATCTGGGTAAGTTCCAGAGATTGGCCTCATATTTAAGATCCTCCTGCCTCACACCCCCAACCCACCCTGAGTAGTTGGGATAACAGGCATGAGCCACCATGCCTGTCCCATTTCTTATTTAAGGAGAGTAAGAGATGACCTTCCTGAGGGTCAGGAAAGGACAGGGGAACACCTAATATCATAGAGCAGAGACTGTATTGGTCTCACTGGCTCCCTTGGACCAGGAGAGGGAGAGGGGATGGGGACAGTGTGCCAGGATGGAGAGGGAGACTCTTCCCCCATGGTAGCCTCAGAGTGGACAGTTGCAGCCTGCTGGGAGCCCTCTGGGTGTCTGCCCACCTCCAACCCCAGGATGGCAGTCTGAACAGAGCTGGAAGGGGTGCCCAAATGGAGGTAGGGTAGAGATCACACTCTAACCCTGACCTAACACTAGTGACACACCACATCTGTGGGGTGAAGGGGCTCTGTGCAGGTGAGAATTCGACTCTAGGGTCCTACCAGGCACAGGCCAAGTCTGTCACCACCATGAAGATAACCCAGGAGGTTAAGATACTCTGGATCAGGACTGGAGCAGTAGCTCAGCGGTTACAGCCTTTGCTTTGTATGTGTGAGTGCCCGAGTTCAAACCCTAGCACCACGTACACCGCAAAGTCTTGGAGCAACAAGGGCCACATGAAAAACTAAATAAAATTGTTTCTTGCTTTCTCTCTTTCTCACTGTCCCTCTCTCTTAAAAAAAAAAAAAAGATACTCTGGATCATCAAACCCTGCTAGGTTCCGTAGACCTCCTTGTGGTCTACAAGCCAGGTTTACAGACAAGTCCCTCTGGCCCACCTTCTGCAACCTTTGCTCAGATGAGAAGACCCTAGGGCACAGCCTTCCACCAAATCAGGCCTGCTCTCTCCAGGGGCCCCTCCATCATCCTGGGGTGAGGGGTGGGTGGGTGGTAGTCAGCTCCTCTCTCTAAAGCACCTTGGGTGCATGGGTCATTGGCCCCCCTCTCCTTTCTGGTCTCCAAGCTCCTGTGTTTGCTTTGGGGTGGTAATGGTTGCTGGGGGAGGGGACTGCCACCCCAGGGTACAATAGGCTTCATTACCCAAATAAAGTGGACCCAGCGCCCTAGCCTGATGGTTGCCCCCCTCCGTCCTGCAGTTAGATAAACACCATCTGTCTGGTAAGAATACATGGCTGGGGGTGAGGATCTCTGACCCCTCCTGGGCCAGCTTGTTTTGTAGCACCTGGGTGGGGAACTCCTGAGTTTGCTACCCCTGTCCATATCCCAGCAACCTCCCAGCCCACTCTGATCAGCCGGTGCCTGCGTGCCCCCCTTTTCTATCTCCCTGCCGAGGTTTGTGGCCAGGCAGAGCTGGGAGAGATGAGACCAAGACAACATCTAAGCAGAGGAGGAAAGCGTTTGGTTGGTTGGATGTGAGGGGAGGGACCCAGCCTCGCACAAAAAGCCCAGGTCCAAGGTTCAACAGCTCCTTGTGACCAATGGAAAACTCAGAATCTTGGGGATGGGATGGGGCAAGCCTTAGAACTCAGTTCAGCCCCTCACTTGAAGGAATTCCCTTTGAAGTACCCCTAACAGGGTCCTGCTTGCTCCCCCACCTTCCGGAGGCCGCTCTTTCCCTAGTCAGCCAGCTTTGACCATGAACGTGTGCTTTCTTGGAGCCTCCAGAACCTGCCTCCCTGGGGCTTCCACCCACGAAACCAGGGAACACAGGCTCCTAGAAAAGTCCTCCCTCTGCCCACACTGCCCTGAGGAGGGAGAAGGCAGGCTGCTCTTCTCGAGGTGGCCAGTTTCTCCCACCCCTTTTTGGACCCCCTGCCTGCCTGCCTGTCCCTTCCCATCCAAGTGCTCCCCTGGGACACTTGCCTCTGCAGTCCTGGCTCCTCCAGGAAACCCCTATAACTGGGGTATTTTTAAGAGCTAAAACACTGTCCCAGTCTAAGCTGAGTTTTTTCCTTTATGGGAAAACTGTGGGGTCCGAACCAGTGCCATCCCTGGTGCTTAGACCCTCATCCAGGACAGGTTCAGGAGAGTGAACATTCTGGGCATTTAGGGGTGGGAGGAACAGCAGCTCTTTTCACCCCAGCCTCTCCCAACTGGGGTGATGTCAGTATCCAGTCAGCCCCTTAAGGGAGGGTAGTTCCTAGGGTGTACTCTGTCCCTGACCTTACCATCCTCCTCTTTTGGTCACCAATAGTCTGGGGTGAGGGGCAGAGGTTAGCCAGCTCTGTGTTGTATAAGAGTGGATGGGAAAAGGGAGACCCTTGGAGATCCTGGGGAGGAGGGTCGCATCCGGTGTACCAGGACCTTAGATGCTCAGTCCCAGGCAGTCTCGTGATGTCCGAATGGGGGAGGGGAAAAAGGGATGGGAATTTGAACTTTCCACAACGGTCTGGCACCCTGGACGATCAGGTTGCAACATGACCTGGGCCCGAGGCCAGAACTTGTGGGCCAAGGTTACTTTGCCTCCAGCCAATGGGGTCGCGCGGCTCGGTGGCCATTGGGTAAGCAAAGCTCCTTGTCAATTCGCACCCCGGCTCCGGCTCCGGTTCCCTGGTTCCCCGGTGGTCTGCAACCAGCGGTTCTCCCAAGGGGAGGAGGCACCACGGAGAAAGATGAATATTTTTGCACAGAGGAAAGATCAAGCCGGCCGATCCCCCTTTCTCCCCCGCTGTTTTCGGTTGATAATTTATCACGGCCCCTCCACTGCAGGGAACTTTGCTCCAGGGCACTGGGCCAGGACCCCGGTTCGCACCCTCCTCTGGGACTCGGGCGTGGAGAGGAGTCGGGTGCGGCCTGCGCGCTCTGTGACGCTCTAAGTAGGGATCCCAGGCTGCTGGTAGGCTTCAGCTTCCCATCGCGACCCAAGTCGGCGAGCCCAGGCCTCCCGGGTGCCAGCCCCCCTGCCCCCGGCCTGCAGCACCCCCTGCAGGGCCTTGGCCGGGAACCATTGCAAGCGTTGCCTCCAGCAAATCCCGGCACCCTCTGCCCTCCACCCTTGACCTAGCAGGTCGAGAAGGGGTGTCCTGGCAATTGGGGGAAGGCCGACGGGAGACTGGGCCAGTTTCAGTGGACAGTGGCTAAGATTCGGGACAACTGTGGGCACCCGGAGCACCAGCGCAGGAACAGCGTGGATCTCAGTCGGGGCTGCTGGGGAAGGGAGTCCAGGGCCACAGTTGATAGGGTGGAATGGCCTGGGAGTGGAGGGAATGAACGGGGGTGGCCTAGGGTCGTGGGAGCGCGAGGGACTCCTGGAGTTCCTTTGCGGGTAGAGGAGCCGGGACTGGGAGAGGGCCTGACCCAGGCTTGCGGAGGGACAGGTGGAGGGCAAGCGGTCCACGCCCTGGCAGAGGAGGCGACCGTACTGAGGAATACCCAGGTCCATCGGAAGCCAGTGGGCACTCAGAGTTGGGGGAGTGGAAAGCCCAGCTTGTGGCTGGAGTCTCCCGGAGCAGCCGGGGACCATGCTCGCATGGAATGTCCAGAGCCCCCAGCACGCAGTCCCGCCACCGAGAGCCGGGGCCGTGGGGCTCCGGAGCCGCCCTCACCTGTAGGCCAGGCTCAAGCACTCGAAGAGGCGGGTGAGTGTGGGGTCGATGCTGCGCGGCCCGAAGTCGCCAAGCCCAACCGACCCCTCCTGGTCGCGCCGCCGGGTCAGCGAGTCGCTGTGCGGCGACGACACCATAAAGTGCCCGCTGTGGATGACCTGCGAGCGAAGCAGGCCACCCGCGCTGCGCCGGGGACTCGGGTCCTCCGAGTCTGTGTCCGAGTCCGAGTCCGCGCTGGGGTCGACCCGCGGGACCTGCAAGCCCGCGGTCAGACCTGCCAGCGCCATGGCCGCTGCCGCCTCCCGGGCGCTCCGCAGAGCCACTTGAGCGCTCAAAGTGGCCAACTCGGCCTTATTAACATAGCCCCGCCCCCTCTCCCCGATAGGCGGCTAGAGTGGGCGGGGTCTCTGCCCCGGGGAGCGGCCGGGGCGTGGCTTGTATTAGCATAATCAATATTCCAGGCGTCAGTCCCGGGATGCCCGGGGCCCCAGCCTCCCTCCGTTCTGTTCCTTCGGCTGTGACCATTTGGAGACCTCACCGAACCGCCCCTACTTCACTCCAAAGCGTTCTCAAGAAGAGTCATCTATCACATCGGAGTCCAAACGCGCCTCGCTGCCTGGTTTCCTAGGGGGGCATCCCCACCTCACCTATTATAATCCACCTGCCCTCCCTGATCGCCTGGCTCTTGACCCCACTGGGACCATACAGCTGGAACCGCCCATATCTATAATTGCCATACACTTGTGTTCCCTGGCTGTGAATCCTGAGAGGCTTAGCAGGACCATTACCAGTGGTGGGTAAGGTGGAGCCTTGGCCACGGTCCCCCCGAGGCAGGCACTCGGTTCAGAAGTGTCCCCTTCGTCCTGTCACTGATTATGATGTCCAGCCTGTGTTCCTGCTTCTGAGGACAGAGATGGGGCATTCACACCTGTCACCTTCCTGGAGCTTGGGTGTGGGGATGGGAAGCAAGCTACCTTTCTCTCCTTTCTCTTGGGGCTCCTAAGTCAGGGGCCCTGGCTCAAGCAGAGACCCAAAATGATCCTGGCTGTGCCACTAGCTCCATGAATGACCCTGAGAAAATCTGTTTTACTGGGGATCTGTCACTCCAGCTGTAAAATGGGGACACTGAATTCAGCCATTTCTAAGGATCTGGCAACTTTACCCTTGCTTCAAAGTTCGAAGTCTTTCCTATCAGTGACCCCAGCTCCCTTCAACAGGTTCCTCTGGCCTCCTGTCCCCAGGAGTAAATCTCAGAGTTGTTTCTTTCAGTACCAGAAACTTTTTCCTGAGCGGGGACTGAGTGGGGTGGAAGGATTATGGGTGAAATCCTTACCTCACCCCACACCTCTCCCTTTCCCCAGCCATCAACTGTCCCTGGGCAGCTGCCAAAGGGCCTGATATCTTTGCAGGCTTTCCTACTGAAAGACATGCCCTGCCTATGAAATTCAAAACAACAATACCAAAACATACAAATAAGTACAAGAATGTCCACAAGCTCTGAGTTCTTCTACGACGACCACACAGCTGGTGGAGGCACAGGTGTGGTTGTGAGCTGGCCTGGCTCCCCTCTGTCTTTCCCATTTGTCCCCTAGTACCCATTGCCCAGAGATCAGACCCTTGCAGACAATCAAGGCTGGTTCACCATCTACGGAGGTGCAGGACCACCCCCCTGATTGGGGTGTGCAGACCAAGTTGTCCCCAGCAAACCTGCTGGACACCATGTCCTCCCTGCCTTCCAACCGTGGTTCTCAACATTCCTCCTGCAGACGGCCTTCCACAACAGGACTTATCTTTGAAGCACCACCTCCCACCTCTTCCAGCCAGTGGTGCACAGGTCTCTCTTTCCCACTAGATGGCAAATATCCTGGAAGCTAGAATCCTATCTTATTTCTCTCTGCACCTCTTTTTCTCCTCATGTGCGAATGAGCACATGATACCCATGTTTTAATGAATGAATGTACATTGTTTGTGTCTTCTGGATGGGCTCTGTCTGTCCACCCATCTACGCATCCATCCTTCTCTCTTCTTTTCTCAGTACTGGGGATTGAACCCAGGAGTGCTTTACCACTGAATTACATCCCCAGCCCTTGTTATTTTGAGACAGGATCTTGCTAAGTTGCCCGGGGCTGGCCTCAAACTGGCAGTCTGCCTGCCTCAATTCCACACCTGGTCCATCCTTCTAGCTATCCATACAGAGAGAGAGAGAGAGAGAGAGAGAAAGAAAGAAAGAGGGAGGGAGGGAGGGAGAAATGTATTCAGTGTATACCATGTGTGTGTCCCATTGCACATAATTTTGGGAACCATGTCTAAATACATTTTGGGGGGCTGTCTAGACACGGTAATTGACCAACAACTCTGGGCTTTAGAGACAAATTTTTTTTGGGGGGGGGGGATACCAGGGATTGAAACTAGGATCCTTAACCACTGAGCCACATCCCCAGACTTTTTTTAGTTTTTTGAAACAGGGTCTTGCTAAATTGCTTAGGGCCTTGCAAGGTTACTGAAGCTGGCTTTGAACATGTGACCATTCGACCTTAGCCTCCTGAGCCGCGGGGAGTGCAGGCGTGCACCACCAGCCCTACTGATTTGGAGCTTTCAATATGCATAGAAACAGAAAGCAAATTAGCAGTTGCCCAGGGTTGAGGCTGAGAGAGTGGAGACTGACTGCTGGTACGGGGTTGCTTTCTGGACCGATGAAACTGTTCTGCAGGTAGATAGTGGTAGTTGGTGGTTGCACAACTCTGAATATACTAAGAACCACAGAGGAGGGGTGAATTTTATATTATGTCAATTATATCTCAGCTGGGTGTGGTGGTGCACACCTGTGATCCTAGCTACTCAGGATCACAACTTTGAGGCCAGCCTCAGCCACTCAGTGAACTTGTCTCATTAAAAAAATAATAATAATTAATTAATTAAAAAAGGTTTGTAGTATGTAGCTCAGTGGCAAAGTCTCTGGGTTCAATCAATAAAAAAAATTAAGGGGCTGGAGCAGTGGCTCGACGGTTACGGCGCTTCCCAGCATGCGCAAGTACACAGGTTCAAACCCCAGCACCCACATACACAACTAAGTGTCAGAGCAATGAAAGCCACATGAAAAACTCAATAAAATTGATTCTCTGTCTCTCTCTCACTGTCCTTCTTTCTTTAAAATAAATAAATGAACAAATAAAAATTAAAAATTAAGCCCTTGAGGTTGGAGCAGTGGCTCAGAAGTATCGTGCTTGCCTGGCATGCGGGAGGACCTGGGTTCAAAGCCCAGCATCACATACACAACTAAGAGTCAGAGCAAAGAAAACCAGATGAAAAGCTAAATAAATTTGATTCTTTCTCTTGCCCTCTCTCCCTCTCCCTCTCTCTCTTTTTTAAAAAAAAGGGTTTACACATGATTCTCAACTGTGGGTGTGTAAGTGTGTATGTGAGTGTGTAAGTGTTTTCACAACCATTTTACAGCAGGGAAAGCTGAGGATCTCTAAGAGGTAAAGTGATCCAGAAGTCTGTAGTGAAAATTAGTGATAAATAACTAACATTTATGGAGCACTTACTATCTAATAGATACTGAGAATCATCACAAAAGCCCTCTCTCTCTCTCTCTTTTGTTTGTACTAAGGATTGAACCCAGGGGTGCTCAACCACTGAGCTACACCCCAGCCCCCCTTTCTTTTTTAAGAAAGAGGGACAGTGAGAGAGAGAGAGAGAGAGAGAGAGAGAGAGAATCAGTTTTATTTAGTTTTTCTTGTAGCCCTCATTGCTTGGACACTTCTTTGTGTAAACGGTGCTGGGGTTCGAACCCATGTACTCAGGAATGCCAGGCGCAGCTCCATCCCCACCCCAGCCCTATTTATGCTTTTTTTTTTTTTTTTTTTTTTTAAACAGGGCCTTGCTAAGTTGCTGAGGCTGGCCTTGAGCTCAAGATCCTCCTGCCTCAGCCTCCTGAAAGCTGGGATTACAGGTGTGTGCCACTGTGCCCCCCCACCTCCTGACTTTTAACCCACTTATTCAATCAGGAAACAGGCTTTGCTGAAGATCACCTGTTTTTTGTTTTGTTGCTCGGTACAGGGGATCGAATCCAGGACCTGGGACATGCTAGTGTTCTACACCCCCAGCCCTGAAGGTCACATGCTAAGAACAGAACTAAGGTTCAGATGCAGGCCACTGGATGCCAGCTTGCTCCACAGAAACGGATCTTCTCAAATTAAAAGACCTAGCAGGCAGGCCTGTAGTCCCAGTTACTTGGGAGGCTGAGACAGGAGGATTGTCTGAGCTTACAAATTCCAGACCAGCCTGGGCAACACAGTGAGACCCTGCCTTAAAAAAAAAAACAACAAAAACCAACTAGTAGTCAGTAGCCAATCAGGGAATGGGACATGAGCAGAACACCTACTACTATTGCCTGTGTATCTTGGCACAAGCACTTTGGAAGAGTATTTGGCAATAACCCCTCGGGACGAACATTCACATCTTACGAGCCAGGAATTCCACAGAAATGCACCAAAAGCCATGCACAAGACTATTCATGGCAGCACTGCTGTTTATCTTTTATTTTCTTTTTTGGTACTAAAGATTGAACCCAGGGGTCCTCCACCACTGAGCTACATCCCCCACCTTTTCTATTCTGAGATGAGGACTTGCTAAGTTACTCAGTCTGGCCTCCAATTTGAGATCCTCCTGCCTCAGCCTCCTTAGTATCGGGATTGCAGGCGTGCCTTCCCACACCTGCAGTCACACTGTGCCTACTAGATCAACATTGCCAAGGACTCCATGATTGACAGATGAATAAATAGACGCCTTGCAGCACAGCCACCCCCGGGAACGTTAACTCAGCAGGGAGAGCAAATGCTCTATTTCTAAATGCAGCAATCCATGCATGGGTTCAATCCCCAGTAACACCAAAAAAAAAAAAAATTAAGGAAATCGGAATGGATTACTTTTCATGACTGAAGCATCCAATTATTCTGTCAAAAACTATGAGTCTCCACACACTGATCCTATATTTATGTCTAGTGATATACAAGTAACAATCACATTGCCCATGCATTTTTTTTTAAAGAGAAAGAGAGGGTCATCAAGATAGAGAAAAAGAGAGAATCTATTTTATTTAGTTTTTCATGTGATTTTCATTGCTGCGAGACTTTGTTGCTTGTGTGGTGCTGGGGTTTGAACCTGTGTCCTTGTGCATGCCAGGCAACTGCCATAACCACTGAGCCACCGCTCCAGCCCCCAGATCTGCATTTTAAAATTATGAAAATACCAAGTCGAAAAAAAAAAAGTCTTATGGAGACAACCTGTGGCCCTGACTCAGAACCATTGATCTCTGCGCTCTGAGATTGTAAGAATGAAGCAGGAGGGAAAGAAGGAGCAGAGGAAGAGGAGGCCGCACCGCAGGCTACAGATCAGGTGAGTGTTCAGCCACCTGTCCGCCTATTTGTTCGTTTGTCAAATCTGTCTGTGCGTGTGGTCATTCACCAT
>PVKS010005941.1:68117-81780 GCA_004027875.1 Aplodontia rufa
TCCCCAAATAACCAATCTGCTGGCCCACCTGCCTGTTCACCTACCCGTAACCACTCACTCTTGTGAGTCCATCCTTCCCTTCTTCCGTCTGGCCGTTATTCATCCATCCCCTGCCCCTCTCTCTGCCCCTTCGTCTTTCCACGTTTACATTTTCCTAACCTTACATTTCTTCATCCACCCCCCCCCCCCGAATACCTGCTCCTCTGCCTGTCCTCGTACTAACTACCCTTTGCTGTCAGGCCCTCTGTTAAGCTGGGGTGGAGGGGCTCCTGTCTCCTTGAAGCTCAGCGCGCCCAGCAGAGACCAGAGAGGGGCAGAAATCGTTCTGGGGAGAGCGGAGGACTGTGGAGGAATGATTGGCAGCCTGCGGGTTGGGGAAGTCTCTTTAGAAGAAAGTGTGCTTGCCGGTCACAGTGGCGCAGCGCACACCTCTAATCCCAGTGACGGGAGGATGAGGCAGGAGGATTGCAAGTTCAAAGCCAGCCTCAGCAAGTTAGCAAGACTGCATCTCACAATAATAAAAAGAGGGCTGGGGATGTGACTCAGTGGTTAAGTGCCCTTAGATTCAAATCCCTGGTACAAAGAGAGAGAGAGAGAGAGAGAGAGAGAGAGAGAAAAGAAAGTGTGCTTGAGGTGGATCCCAAAAGACAAAGGGACTCAGATTGCCGGGCAGGGAAGGCATTCTGGGAGGGAACAGCTGGGACAAAGATGGGGTGGGGACCACAGAGGAGGGTGTCTCTACTGGTTGGGGTAAGAGCAAGGTGAGCATGCACGGCCACCATCTCCCTTGGGGTGGTACAGGCAGCCACTGCCCTGCCCCTAAGCCTCTCTAAATGGTACTAAAGCATCCGTACCAGAGCCACTCAAAGTGTGGCCCCTGGACCATTGCCAGGCCATGGATGCCACGACCAGTTTGGAACAAGACAAACACACAAACTGAGAGTGTTTAGAAACACTTATATCAGTTGAATGCAATAATTTTATTTATGTTTGCTGAAGATAATAAAAAACTGAATTTACCGTTTGTATTTTCTTCCCTTTAATATTTCTAGTTACTCATTCTAGTTGTGTCTCTGGGTACCCATGCGTCCCTGGAAGACTGAAAATGAAAAAGCAGCCAATGTGCTGGTGCGTGCCTGTAATCCCAGCAACCCTGGAGGCTGAGGCAGGAGGACCGAAAATTTGAGGCCCACCCGAGTAGTTTAGTAGGACCCTATCTCAAAATAAAAGTCGAAGGGGCTGGAGTGGTGGCTCAGGAGTTACAGCACTTGTCTGGCATGCATGAATACGCGAGTTCAAACCCCAGCACCACGTACACAACGAAGTGTTCAAGGAATGAAAGTCACATGAAAAACTAAATAAAATTGCTTCTGTCTCTTTCACTGTCCCCTCTTTAAAAAAAAAAAATTGAAAAGGGCTGGGGACCTAACTCAGTGGTAGGGGGGCTGTGGTTCTGTCCCAGGGCTCAGGGTGGACAGTGAGGCAGAGGACAGGAAGACCTTTTGAGGAGGGCAGTGCCCTGGCATTCCCAGATGGTTCTAGAAGAACCAGGCTAGGCCCCTGGGAACTGTGGTTAGAAACACACTGCAGGGCGAACTGCAGGCCCAGTGACCTCAGTCCCTCTCCATCTTCTCTCAGTTCCTTCTCCCGCCCGCCATCCAGCCTGTGAGAGCCTCCCAAGTTTCAGCCGGAGAAGCCACCAGCCTCCCTGCCTGGCTCTCACACCCATTCTCTTCTCCCGGCCCTGGGGAAGTGGAGACGGACACAGATTGTCACCACCCTGCGTTCAGTTCCGCGTGAGGTCACAGAGCATGTAACCCAAGGCTCTAACCGCAGACCCTACACTTTTTAATTTTTTATTTAAATTATTTTTTGTACTGGGAATTCAACCCTGGGGCGCTTAACCACGGAGCCACATCCCCATCCCTTTTTACTTTTTATTTTGAGACAGGGCCTCCCTAAGTTGCTTAGGGCCTCGCTGTTGCTGAGGCTGGCTTTGAACTTGCAATCCTCCTGCCTCAGCCTCCCGAATCACTAACACTACAGGTGAGCTCTACCATGCCCAGCTCCTACACTTTTTGACTAATGAGGTTAAATAGCAGAGAAATAGAGTCTTGGGGTACAGCTCGTGGTGGGGCCAATGCTGCGCAGGACAGAAAACAGTGGCATGCAGCCTGATTAGCGGTTATTTCCCCAGAAACCTTCCCCTCCACAGCACTTTGGTGGTTTCATAGGCAGCCTTAAGACCCCCATCCCAGGGCTGGGGTGTAACTTAGTGGTCGAGTACTTGCCTAGGATGTGAGAGGCCCTGGGTTCCACCAGGGGGAAAAATAAAGAGAAAGAGCCAGGCAAGGTAGTGTACAGCTGTAATCCTAGCAACTCAGGAGGCTGAGGAAGGAGGATCACATGTTCCAGGCCAGTCTAGGCAACTTAGTGAGACCTTGTCTCAAAATAAAAAATAAAAATGGGAGATGGGGGTGTGGTTCAGTGGTTAAGCACCCCTGGGTTCAATTCCCAGTTACAAAAAAAAATATAAAAAGAAAAGACCCCAGACCAGGAAGAGGCAGGAATGACTAGGGCAGGCCCAACCTGCTACCAGCTGGCAGAAAGGTAACGTGGCAGTGTATTTTTGGAGGACCCTTTGGTATAATCTATTGAACAAAAAATGTTCACGGGGACGCTTCCTCCAGTTCGCTTGCAGGAATTTGCCCCACAGAAGTATTTCCGTAAACGTGCAAAGGTGTATAAGGATATTCCTGGCAGGATGGTTCGTTATACTGAAAAAACGGGAGGATCGTCGACTGAAGGTCACTGAGCCCTTGCCGTGGCCACCGCGTAACTGTTAGCAGGACCTGTCTGCGAGATGAGCGAATGCTAGCGTTTGCCTCGTAGTTTTTAAGAGGATTGAGCCAGTACCTGCAAAACACTCGGGTAGCAAACCTGGCTGTCATTGTGCGAGGCAGGAAGCCTGAGAGAGGCTGATGAAGGAAGTCACAGGCAGTGCGTGAGGGAGGATCCTCCTGCTAGAAGCTGAGAATCACAAATATTCACATACGATAGAGAGAGTATGGGCACACCAGCCTTAGAGATGCCAAGAGTGGGATGACGGAAAACGGAGACTTTTTCTTTGTAAGTTTCTATAAATTTTGATGTTATATAATTTTTTTCCAGGGCTGAGGACTGAACTTGGAGCCTTGCGTGTGCTAGGCAAGTGCTCTGCCATGAGCTCAAGCCCCAGCCCCTATACAATATTTTTAAAAATATTTTTTTAAGACAGAGGGACAGTGAGAGAGAGAGAGAGAGAGAGAGAGAGAAACAACTCTATTTAATTTTTCGTTGCTCTGACACTTAATTGTGCACGTGGTCCTGGAGTTTGAACCCGGGTCCTCGTGCTTGCCAGGCAAGCGCCGTAACTACTGAGCCACCGCTCCAGCCCCAATATATATATATATTTGTACCAGGGATTGAACCCAGGGGTGCTTAACCACTGAGCCACATCCCCAGCCCTTTTTATTTTTTATTTTGAGACAGGGTCTCACTAAGTTGCTGAGGCTGGTCTGGATTTGAGATGCTCCTGCCTCAGCCTCCTGAGCTGCTGGGATTACAGGCGGGTGCCAACCGCACCCAGCTCTTGGTGATACTTATGGGTTGCTTTTGAAATTGGGATGGGGGACAATAAAGTAAAGAAAACCAGAGAAGGTGGTACAGTAGATGATGGCCCAGGAATCTCTCGCATTTCTTGGAAACCCCAAAGTCCAGAGATCAAAGTTCTCTAAATAGGAAACAGCCTCCTTTCACCGACCAGACCAGGGTCTGCCCCTGACCTGATGCTGGCGAAGGTGGAGGCGTAGCCTCCTGGTCATATTCTCTTCTAAGGAGCCCAGGGACTCCAGGGGAACCTGCACCATATGGTGCATAAGGCCCAGGAGGCCAGCTCCTCTGGGACCAGAGCGTCACCTCAGCCAAGCCGTCTGCCCTCCCTGTGCCTCGGTGGGTCCCCCCATAGTGCTCCTGCTCCTGAGAAGCAGCTCAGAGTCTTCAGTGTGTCAAGAACCTGGGGGATGGGCTGGAGCGGTGGCTCGGTGGCTCGGTGGTTACGGCGCTTGCCTGGCATGCTCAAGGATGCGAGTTCAAACCCCCGCACCAAGCACACAACAAAGTGTCAGAGGAATGAAAGCCACATGAGAAACTATATAAACATTGTGTCTCTCTTTTTAAAAAATTGATTCTATCTTTCTCTCTGTCTCTCACTGTCCCTCTCTCTCTCTTACAAAAAAAAAAAAAAAGTGGGGGCTGGAGCAGTGGCTCAGTGGTTACGGTGCTTGCCTGGCATGCATGAGGACATGAGTTTGAACCCCAGCATCACCTACACAACACTGTCTCGGAGCAACGAAAGCCACATGAAAAACTAAATAAAATTGATTCTCTCTTTCTCTCTCTCACCGTCCCTCACAAAAAAGAAGAGGAGGAGGAGGAGGAGGAGGAGGAAGAAGAAGCAGAAGAAGAAGAAGAAGAAGAAGAAGAAGAAGAAGAAGAAGAAGAAGAAGAAGAAGAAGAAGCAGAAGCAGAAGAAGAAGAAGCAGAAGAAGAAACAGAAGAAGAAGAAGCAGCAGAAGAAGAAGAAGAAGAAGAAGAAGAAGCAGAAGCAGAAGCAGAAGCAGAAGAAGAAGCAGAAGCAGAAGAAGAAGAAGAAGAAGAAGAAGAAGAAGAAGAAGACGGTTCACCAAGACACAAGCCATTAGGCCAGGAATATGCCAATCTGTATAAATGTTGATGGCTGCAGTACCCTAGCAAGCAGTTTTAATGATTTTACACACACTGGTACTGGGGATCGAATCCAGGGGCACTTTACCACTGAACCACATATCCCCTTTCTATTTTTTTATTTTGAAACAGGGTCTCACTAAGTTGCTTAGGGCTTTGCAAAGTTGTTGAAGCTGGCCTCCCACCTGTGATCCTCCTGCCTCAGCCTCCCTAGTCACACTGCTGATACCACATGTTTCAGTGCTACCTCACCAACTCCCTGACACAGCCGGGTGTCCTGTAGTTCAACTCAGTTTTGTCACTACCTTGAGTTAGCACTGATCCCATGGGAGAAGGGCTCTGTTCACAACACTGCCGCCACTCCAAATGCCAGCCCCAAACCTCAGAACGTCACTCATGCTTGTGTTGAGAGTCTGATGCAATGTCTTACGGGTCTCAGTGTAGCACTTGACTTCCATGCACCACTTCACTGGAAAGGACAGAACTCGGGAACAGCCAAACGGAAGAGACAAATGGGACAAAGTCCTGGGGTGGCCCTCGGATCTTCCATGCCCTCTCTGGGCGTTCACAGCCCGGAAACTCCCTGAGCCCCTTTGCTCACGGGGTTTTGTAGAGGTTACATTACGAAGGCGCAGGAGGGATTGATTAAATCATCAGCCACTGGTGATTGCTACAGCTTGGGTGTGATTTATCCCCCAGATCCTGAATTCATGCAGAATTTAGTCCCCAAAGTCATATGCTAATGATATCGAGAAGGTGGAAGCTTGATCCAACTGTGGTGTCCAGAAGCAGGGTCTCGGGAGCAATTAGGTTTAGGTAGGGTCATCAGGGTGCAGCCCCATGGCTGAATCTGAGCGGCTTTTTAAGAGGGACAGAGACCAAAGGCACAGCCCTAGGCACATGTGGTCCCTGTCTCTTCCCACACAGCGCTCTGTGCGGCCTCAGGGCTCTGCTGGCAAAAAGCCAGTGCCACATCTTCGAACCTCCAAAACTGGGGGGTAAATAAACTTTGGTGTTGGGGGATTGAATCCAGGGCCTTACACATGCTAGGCAAGTGCTCTCCCACTGACATTTTTATATATTTTGAGACAGGTTCTCACTATGTTGCCCAAGCTGAACTTAAACTTGCAATCCTCCTGCCTCAGCCTCCTTAGTAACTGGGATTACAGGTGTGCGCTATCACACCAGCAAACCTCTTTTGTTTATAAAGTTAGTTGCCTTAGGTATTTTGTTATAGTAACAAAAAGCTGACATATATGGCGATTGAACTCAACCTTCAGCCCCTCTGCTTTCCCCAGAGCTCAGAGGTTTATGATCAGACTCCATCCTGAAACTATGTAGGGGCTTCAGGCCAGTAGTCATTAGCATATACGTCCTTACCATGCCGGAGACTCCAAAGAACCAGAGACCAAAGCCCTGACTATATTTCCCATTGTCCGCCAGTCCAATCAACCCACCCAGCCCCCCTCACACAGGGCTGATGGTCCACCCTCATTGTATGCGGCACAGCAAGGCTCAGAGAACTGTTCGTTTGCTCTCCCATACCTCTCAACATACGAGGACAGGATCCACCTGCCATCCAGTGAATGAGTAAGTAGCATAGCTTCCATTTGAACCTGATTGCATCTGATAGCCCCAAGCGTGCCCTTCCGTGGGGCTGCTTCAAGGAACTGAAGGTGACCTGTCTCTTTGGCCTCCTCTTGCAAATATCATATGTCAAAGAAGTCTACCCACGGGGCTGGAGCAGTGGCCCGGTGATTACAGCGCTTGCCTGGCATCTGCAAGGACACGGGTTCAAACCCCAGCACCACGCACGCAATGAAGTATTGGAGCAACGAAAGCCACATGAACAACTAAATAAAATTAATGCTCTCTTTTCCTATCTCTCACTGTCCCTCTCTCTTAAAAAAAAAAAAAGTCCACCCCAGACAGAGCTGAAGGGTAGATGAACACCATTTAGGGAGGGAGCCCCTGCAGCTCTGGACTCCTCTTGGAGAAATTGGCGCACCGACCACCCAGCTTGTCACATCAGAGACCAAGGTCTCCTCCTGTTTCCCACCTTTGGGACTTGGCACCAATGGAAGAGAGAGACAGAGAGTGGCAGAGACCCAGAAGACATAGCGTAGGTCATGGCTGTTGCCCACTTTTTGGATGAGGAAGCAGGGCCAGCAGCAGATGTGCCTAGCCGGGCAACCCCTCCTTTGGACCTGGATGGCATTTCTGCCCTCTCCAGCGTGCCAAGCTGTGGTCTGCACACAGTCCCTGAGAGTACAGGGGATGATTGTGATGGCTGCCCACATCCCAGACCAGGGGACAGCGGCCTCAGACATGGGAGTGACAAGACAACGCCCCTACTTCCAGGGCCCCGCTCAGGGTGCGTGAGGTGTGGGACGAGGACAGTGGCTCACGTTTGCCAGCGTCCTGGGACCTCTGTCCCTGTATACAAGGACGGAAAGGCACAAAAAGCTCTGAGCATTTGTTTTCTTGTCTTGACAATGTTTTCAGGTGTTGTAAGTACTTTAGGCGGCTGTTCCAAAGATCAAATGACATCGGTGAGAGCCAGTGATTCCTGATAAATGTGGGGTTTTCTTCCTCATTCCCTCTCTTCCCCTCCTCCCCCACCATCTCTGTTTTCCCAGCCAACACTTTCAAGTGTATTTTTAAAAAACCAAATATTAAAAAAAATTAAAAAAACAAGTACTAGTGGGGCACAGTGGCCCACACCCATAATCCAGCGACTCGGGAGGCTGAGACAGGAGGATCGCAAGTTCAAGGCCAGCCTCAGCAAATTAGTGAAGGATTAAGCAACTTAAGAAGACCCTGTCTCAAAATAAAAAATAAAAAGGGCTGAACCCAGGGGATGTGGCCCAGTGGTAAAGCACCCCCCCACACCAAGTTCAATCTCCAGTACTAAAATAAGTTTATAAATAAATAAAAATAAAAGCCAGATGCTGTTGGATCCAGAACAGGAAGAGACAACTTTCACCTGGAGACTCAGGAATGGAAAAGCTTTCTCAAGGGGTTGGGGTGGTGGCTCCGTGTTTGGAGCACTTGCCTGGCATCCGCAAGGACCCAGGTTCAAACCCCAGCACCACACACAACCAAATGTTGAAAAAACAAAAGTCAGATTAAAAAAATAAACGAAGTTGATTCTCTCTCTAAAAAAATAATAATTTAAAAAAGTTTTCTCAGGCCAGTGAGGCAGGTGACAGATTTTCCTCTGTCCCCAGAGGATCCCGGATTCCCCTTGTTGGGTAACTGGTCCCGCACTGGTCCTATCCCTGGATTGAATGGAACAGGGGCCCTAGGGAGGCGGATCTCTCATCCAGAGTCATGCAGCTGTTGGGGCCGTGTGGGACAAGAGCTGGTATGACCCCAGAGCCAGGCAGGAAGAGGCCCTGGGGACTCTAGGCAGGGCAGATATTACTCTGACCTCATTTGCTTACATATCTTGAGTCAATTGAGGGGGTCACCTTTTTTTTTTTTTGATACTGAGGATTGAAGTCAGGATCACTTTACCACTGAGCCACATCCCCAGTCTGTTCTGTTTTATATTTTGAAACAGGGCCTGGCTAAGTTGCTTAGGGCCTCGCTGAGTTGCTGAGGCTGGCTTTGACCTCATGATCCTCCTGCCTCAGCCTCCTGAGTCGCTGGGATTACAGCCATGCTCCATCAGGCCCTATGCGCACCTATATCAGTGTCAGGACCTGTCCTGGGAATATTCTGTCTCTTCCTGCCCTAGTGGGGTTCCCTTCTTCAAGGGCAGCTTAACCAACCTCAAAGAGGAAAGGCAGACCGGGGCCGTCTTGCCTGAGTCTCAAGTACAGGAAGGATGGTGGGGGGAAGATGAGGTGGATGCAGGCTATGTGGACACTCGTGAGCCAATCTAGCAGGCCACAGGGCAGCCAACACAGCCCCCAAGTGCACAGCACACGCTTGCTACAGCTGCTGTAGCCCCAAGTCATAGCTGAGCAGAGTGACAGGGCGGGCCAAGGTCACCTGGGGAGTAAGTCAGAGGCTGCAGTGGGAGCAGAAAGAAAACAGAGGTTTGGAATCAGGCTGCCTGGGTTTGAATCCCAGCTCTGCTGCTTCTAGGCTGAGTGACCTTGAGCCAGTGCCTTGCCCTCTCTGGACCTCTGCTTCCTCATCTATAAAGTGGAGATAATACCCTTTCCTTCTCAGATTATCAGAAACAAGAAAACAGTGCCAGAAAAGCCCCATGCAGTGTGCAGCACATTTCAGTTCCTCCCTCCCCCAGTTGGAAGCGATGTCCCAAGCCTCTGAATGCTTCTTTGACCTGTCCAGGAGTGAGACAGGCCCCTCCCAGCCTCTGACAGACCCAACACATTGCTGAGCCTGCCTTGATCTACACAGGACCAGCACCAGGGGAGAGCCCAGGGAGAGGTCTGTCCTGAGGACATGGGGCGGCTGGTCCACAGAAGCTTCCGGGGTTCGCCCCCTCCCCACTTCCACTCTGCAGTTTGCCACATGGTGACACCTGCCCTACACCTCAGTTCACACACGTCGCCCCCTGCAGTGCCGACCTAAGGCCTGATGATTTCAGCAATGGGACTCTAAGACCCCAGGCTGGCACCTGACCTGGCTCTCAGCTACCCTCCAGGTTAAACCCAGACCGGATTCCAAGCTGAGCCCTGGCCTGAGGTAGACTGTGTTCTCAGGGAGGTTTGGGCAACTGCCAGGGGCCCATCTTCTCAAGACGGGGACATTCTGGGGGATGTAAGTCAGATCACAGCTGGAACCTTCCTCTGCTTCCAGAAGCTGCCCTGTCCTGAGGCTGAGGAACTGGGTCCCCCTGTGGTGGGCTTGAGCTTCCTGGAGCCCTGTTTGAGCTTTTCTGAAGACCTAGGAGGCTGGACTGGAGATGGGACCGGCCAGTTGCTGAGAAAAAGCAAACTTCTTAGGCAAGATGGCAGCCTGGGTAAGTCCCTGGGCTTGGCTGTGACATCATCCTGAGGGACCAGAGGGACCTTGTTGGAGTGAGCTGCCCTGTGTTCCAGAACATCCTGGTGTCTCCTTTTATTCAGTCCCTATCTGTGTATGAGCAGCCCCGGAGCAAGTCTCCCATGTCACAGAGGAAGAAGCAGGTCAGAGAAGGGAAGCAACCTTGGGGTCACATGGCCTGACACAGGTAGGAACCTGGAGCTCCCATCCTGAATCCAGCCTGAGGACACAGGCCCGGTTTCCCACCAAAGTGGCCTCAGGAGGCACAAGGTGGGGAGAGGGCTGTTGGAGGCAGAAGGAAACCCTGGCCTTTCCAGTCCTGACCATCCCTAGCTCCTACCCGTCTGCAAGCTTGGTGGCCTGGAATGCGTGAGCCCCCGCCCGAACTTTGTAGCCCTCCCTGGGCCGGCAGTCAGCTCCAAGAAGAGTCCCATCAGGTCCCAAGTCAATCCCAGGCCAGCCACTGGGACCCAGGACGCAGGGGAGGGTGAGTCCCTCACCCTCTGCTCCTGGAAGGACCAGCTTGAACTCTTGGATTATCGATCCAGAGTCCTCTGGGGTTTGAGCGGCCTCCTTTCCGCGGAGCTGAGCGCAGTGAGCCGGACACAGCGCACGAGCCCCTGACCCCGCTGAGCCGCAGAAGCGCCCCTCCACGGCGACAGGTGGGGACACGGGCTCTGCGGGAGCCGATCCCCTCGACCCGGGGGAGACCCTTGCACCCTCGGGCTCCGGAGGGGCTCCCGCCGCTCACCTGGACTGGGCGCACCTGGGCTGCCGGACCCCGCGGTGCGATGCTGCGGCGGCTCCGCGCCTTCCCGCGTGGGCTGCGGATGGCTCCGTGCGCGGCCCACCCGGCTTTTACCCGCGGGTGTGGACGCGAAACTGCCGGGTCCCCGCCCACCCCGCTCCGGGGCGTCCTTTGCCCCTTGATCGGGCGCCTCCTTCTCTCCTTAGCACGTGGGCGGCAGCCGCTCCGCCGGCTGCACGCCTGTGGGGCAGCCCTGGCCCGGGCCGTGGGTCGCGGCGCCTGCCAATCCCCGTGTGCCGCCGGCTCGTGCCCGCTCACCTTGAACCCTGCGCCCCGGGGGCTCGGCCCGAGCCCTGCAGGGAGGGGCCCGGGTGCGCGGCCGGGAAGGGGCGGGGATGGGCCCTGCAAGCCCTGCGTAGAGCTCCCGGCTCGCAGAGCACCCCAGGCCCCGGGTACGGACGCACGCACCGCGCTCTGCGCCCCCGAGCGCCCCTCTCGCCTGCCCTTCCACCCCGCCCCAGAGCGCATTCCGCCCCCTTCCCCATCCTGAGCCCTCTTCCTGCGCACGCAGGTCCCCGACACCCAGGACCTCCGCCTGAGGCCCCCCTCTCCTAGAAGCCCCCCACTACTCATTATTTATTTTTTGGTTGAAGCCAGGGGCTTAACCACTGAGCCACATCCCCTGCTTCTTCTTTTTTCCCCTGAGGCTGGCCTTGAACCTGTGGTCCTCTTGCCTTAGTCTATCTACTGAGTTGCTGAGATTACTGGCATGCGCCACCCCGCCCAGATGGAACCTCTCCTCACTCTCTTTTTTTAAAGAGAGAGTGAGAGAGAAAGAATCAATTTTTAAAAATTTATTCATCTGGCCTTTGTTTTTCTGACATATAGTTGAGTATGTGGTGCTGGGGTTCCAACCCAGGTCCTCCTGCATGCCAGGCAGGCACTCCAACCACTGAGCCACCGCTCCAGCTCCTAGAACCCCTCTTTCTTTCTTTCTTCTTTTCTTTCTTTTTTAAAGAGAGAGAGAGAATCAACTTTATTTGTTCATCTGCCCTTTGTTTCTTCCCCATTTAGTTGTGTACATGGTGGTGAGGTTCAAACCCATATCCTTGTGCATGCCAGGCAAGAGCTCCAACGGCTGGGTCACTGCTCCAGCCCCCTGGAACCCCTCTTTCTGACATTCCTTCCCTTCCCAGAGTCCCCTGCTTCTGAATCCCCCCCACACCCTTTCAGACATCTCCTTGGGTTTCTGCCCCCCTCCTGGGACAGCATCCCTTCCTGAGCCCCCCTCTCCGAGGCTCCTCCTGCCTCCAGTAGCCAGGGGACTCCTCCTGGGCTGGGTGCTGTCTTCCTGACCTACATTCATTCTACAAACACCTTGCATGCCCTCAGCATAGCAGCCCAAGGAGAGGACCAGGACAGGGACAGGGACACAGTGGTTGAGTATTGGAGTCAAGGTCCTCAGAGTCAGCTCCGCCTGGGAGGGGGATTCAGGGCCTTAGCTCAGCAGCTCCTAGGGGCTGGGGGGCAGGAGTGGGCATCTGGGTGGACAGAGGAGGAGCTTGCACAGAAGGGCTGTCTGATGCTGGGACCGGTTCCTCTCGACCCCAGGAACATCCTTCCTGCTTTCGGCTGCTGGAGGAGGGCAGCAGAGTTTGAGGGCGTCCTGCTAAGGAGGTTGCCCAGAGTCTCCTGCTGGTGACAGGAGGTGGAAGGCTGGGGGCTGTGACGGGGTTGAGCTTGAGGACTGGGCTAGGCCCAGGAGAGGGCCTTAGTTGTTCCCGATCCTGCCCACACCCTAGCTTGAATTCATGCTGCCCCTGCCTCTTCCTTTTTTTGAGTGGGGATTGAACCCAGAGGTGTTTAACCAGTGAGCCACACCCTCAGCCCTTTTTCATTGTTTTGTTTTGAGACAGGGTCTCCCTACATTGGTGAGGCTGGCTTTGAACTTGCAATCCTCCTGCCTCAGCCTCCCGAGTCGCTGGGATTACAGACATGTGCCACTGCACCTGGCCTGTCCCCTGCTTCTTATACCCTCTTTTCTGCCCCCTGTCCTGTCCTCTGTGACAGCCATCTCACATGATTTACAATGGGGTCTCAGTCCCACTACCTTGGACAGACTGGTCAGAGCCAGGGTGAGGACCCAGAGAGCGAAATCCGTGGCAGTGTGTATGTGTGTCTGTGTGTCCTATGGAGCTACATCCCAAGCCCTAAATTTGAGTTTTAGATAAGCATTATAAATAATCTTTTAATATAAATATACCTTAAATAGTCCAGGAAACAAACTGATACAAAAAATATTATCTGAAATTTATATATATATATATATTTTTTAAAGAGAGAAGGACAGTGAGAGAGAGATAGAGAGACAGAGAGAATCAATTTTTATTGCTTTTCACATGGCTTTCATTGCTCTGACACTTAGTTATGTTTGTGGATTTGCTGGGGTTTGAACCCATGTACTTGCATATTCCAGGCAAGTGCTATAACCACTGAGCCAAT
Organism: Aplodontia rufa; assembly: GCA_004027875.1. NCBI lineage: Eukaryota > Metazoa > Chordata > Mammalia > Rodentia > Aplodontiidae > Aplodontia > Aplodontia rufa. Next base: position 81,094 of record PVKS010005941.1, read on the forward strand.
CACTCCAGGCCATATATATATATATATATATTTTTTTTTTTAAGAAAGAAAGAGGGACCAGTGAGAGAGAATCAATTTTTATTTAGTTTTTCACATGGTTCTCGTTGCCCTGAGACTTGGTTGTGTATGTGGTGCTGGGGTTCGAACTCATGTACTTGCGCATGCCAGGCAAGCGCCTAAACTGCTGAGCCACTTCTCCAGACCCTAAAAAAATATTTTTAAAGATGGAGGGACAGTGAGAGAGAGAGAGAGAGAGAAAGAGAGAATCAATTTTATTCATTTTTTTTCATGTGGCTTTCGTTGCTCTGGGACTTTGTTATGTACATGTTGCTGGGGGTTGAACCCACGTCCTTGCACATGCCAGGCAAGCAGCGTAACTGCTGAGCCACTGCTCCAGCCCCTGAAATTAAAATTTAACTGGGTATCTTGGTCTTCAGTTTGCTAAATCTGGCAATCATGTGTATAGGGAAACTGAGGCCCTGGGAAATGGCATTAGGAGCTCACTGGTTGCTGAACTAGTCAGTGGCAGGGGTGGGCTCTTTGGACAAGATATTCCCTTTCAGGGGCCTTCTAAGTGCCAGCTACATCCCAAGAAAACCCTCCAGTGGACCTGGAAACGGTTCAGAAGTAAGTGTTTGTCTTCTTGGCAGAAGAAGGGACCAGCAGGGGTTGGAGATTTAGCTCAGT
>PVKS010005942.1:0-81684 GCA_004027875.1 Aplodontia rufa
CATTTAGGCAGTATAAAATTATTCACGAAATAGTTTGCAATTGTTTTTTCATACAAAATCTGGTGGGCATTTTATGTTTACAGTGCATCTCAATTTAGACTGAACACATTTTGAGTTCTCAATAGTCACATGTGAATAATGACTAAGGTATTAAACAGTACAGTCTTCGAAAATGGAAAATGTTCTATCAATATTGCCTTTTGTTTTCTCTCCTCCCACAGCACCTTTTGGTCCTAGCATTTATAATTTATTCTTATATCTATATTTTGTCTTTCTCCTAGAAAGAACACTCATTGAAAATCTCTTTTGTTTTCTGTACACATTTATTCAACATTCATTGAGCTTCCACTGTGAGGTCTATTTCCCAGATTTGTTTTTCTCATAATAGCTGATCGTGTCTTGCCCAGAGAAAGCACACATCTCTGTGTTGGAAATAAGCAAACAAAATTGGATATTCTTATTTAGTATTTTAAGTGATTAACTCAGGTAACTTAATTTGAATGCTGCAAAAAAGTGTAAAAGCTGCACCGATATTACCTGCTGCCAATGGTCTGCAGTAGTTTCGACCATTTATTCTTATAGAATGTTGATCCCTGACAAATCCTCTGGGAAAACGTAAATTGGACTCATGGTCAAAAAAGTATAGAAAAATGATACACATCATACCTCAGGATTGGACTTAATAATGCACCTTAAGATATTTAAAGTTCTTATTAGTTTAATAATAAGGAAATCTAATTTGGCTTTTTCCCATCAGACCAATGAAAACAATTATTCAGGATGACACTGGTAATTTTTAGAAAACTGTTATGCCACAGAACACATGAAAAATTTGGCAAATTCTGGCTCAAAATAATAATTTTATAAGGGTCAAGAGTCCTGGGTTTTAAGCTTGGCTTTCTATTACCTATAACTGAATCTTATTCATGACTACTAGTTCCTCTGTAACCCACAGAGAGAAAGCACAGCTATATTAGGATTAGACAAAATAAAATACTGATAGATGTAAACCAATCTTCACAAAGATACAATATCAATCCACTTATGAGAATACAGCAATTTAAACTGTATATATACCTTAGAAAGTAGCCTGAAAATGTGTAAAATGAAAATAAGAGAAATGGAAAAATAGGGAAGTGCACATAGATAGTGAAAGGCTTCAAAACATTTCTCTCAGTTACACAGCCATCAGTTAAAAAAAAAATCAGTAAGCACATAAAGATTTGAGCAACATGATAATAAACTTGAGCCAATATTGCTGACTCAATTATTTTGAGATTAAGTCTCAACACATTTTAAAAGATGGATTCGAGAATATCACCTAGATATTTAAAAATTATAATATGCTGTTTTAGTTAGCTTTTCCATCACTGTGACCAAACACCTGACAAGAACAGTGCAGAGGAGGAAAACTTTATTTTGGCTCAAGGTTTAAGAGGTTCAGTCCAAACTGACTCCATAGTTCCGAACCCTAGGTGAGGCAGAACATTATGGTGGAAGGGCATTTTATGATTTGGATGAAAAGTATCCCCAAAAATTCAATATGTGACACAATGCATAAAAAAGCTGAGTGATGAAATGATTGGGCTATGCAATCCTTAACCCAATCGTTGAATTAATCCCCTGGCAGGGATTAATTGGGTAGTAACTGTGGGCTGGTAAGGTGTGGCTGGAGGAGTCAGGTCATTGGGGGCGTGCCTTTAGGGTATATATTTGGAATCTGGCCACTGGAGTCTCCCTTTCTGTTTCCTGGAGCTGTGCCTTGACCTGCTTCCTTCTGCCACATTCTTCCACCATGATGTTCAGCCTCACCTCCAGCTCCAAGGAATGAAGCCAGTCTTCTACCAATTGAGAACTCTGAAACTGTGAGCTCCCCAAATAGACTTCTCCTCCTAAAAAGTGTTCTTGTCAGGTCTTTTAGTCGCAACAATGAAATCACTGACTCAAACAGGCATGGAGGAAGAAAGCAGCTCAGGACATGACAAACAGGAAGTTGAGAGGAGAGAGAGCACTCTGCTCACCAAGGACAAAACATAAACCCCAAAGGCATGCGCTACAGCCTACACCCTACCCATCTACAGTGACTGCCCAATGAATCCACATTTGTGGATGAATCCACCAATTAGGTTAAAAGTCTCATAATCTAATTATTTTGCCTCTGAAAATTCTTGCATTGTTACACACATAAGTTGTTTGGGGACATCTCTTATCCAAATCATAACAAATAATTCTAAATAACTCATTGGTCAAACGACACAAATCTCAGAGAAGATGTGAAAATATTTTGAGCTGAATGCAGTTAATCAAAAGTTGTGAGCCAAAGTACTCTGTAGAGGGAAACAGAGTGAAAATAAAAGTATGTTTTAAGTGCATATACTAAAAAATAAAGAGTATAAAAAGCCCAGTCAATCAAAAAATACAATACAATATGATAGAAAAGAATACCAAAAAACACACATAGAAAAGAAATGAATGAAAAACAAACAAATGAATGCACAGCATAGACAATCAACACAAGCTAAAACTGATTGTTTGATAAGATAAATGAAATTGAAAACTCTGGCAAGACTGAAAAAAGAAAAGGGAAATAAATATTCTGGGTGACATCCTATAGACATTAAATAACTAATAAGTGCTATTAATTACTTTAGCAATAAATTTGAAGATTTAGATATATGTGCATATTATGCACTGAATAAATTATAAAAAATAAAAATAAAAAGATCACTGAAATAGGCTTATATTTATTAAATATGTTCAGTATGTATTTTAAAAGTGGAAAGAAAACTCTAGGCTTCCATGTTTTACCAGTAAATTATTTTTAACATTTAGACAAGGAACATTTATATTACATAAAGTATTTCTGAGAGTAGAAAGAAAGAAAATTCTTCAATTTATTTTGTGATGTATAGACATATGAAAAAGCCTGAACAAAACACTACCAAATCACATTTAATAATATATGCAAAAGGTAATACATTATGACAAAGTTGGGCAGTTGTTTTAAAATTCAAAAACTTAAAACTAGGATAATTTATCACATTGATAACAAATGGATAATAATTGGATGATTAACTGAATAGATGCAAAATAAGCATTTGATAGAATTGAGTAGCTATGATAACAAAATTCATATGAAACTTGAAAAAGAAGACAACTTCCTTACTTCCTTACCCTAATAAAAATCCATAGGTGTTTATATCCAGAAGCCCTGAAGTAAAGGCCATCCTTTATGTTGTTGTTAAAATCTTTCAGGCTGTGATAATGGAAAGATTTTTACTACACTATATCAAACATTCTATCCAATGTAAAATAGCCAGAAAAAGAACTAAAAGGTGGATACATAATGAAGAAAACAAAACCCTCTAATTTGCCATTATCAAATAATAGTTAATGTAGAAATATATTAAACAATTAAAATAAATGAATTAAGCAAATTTCCAGGCTGTAAGTTTAATTACAAGTAACAAATCTTTACGTTGTGGAAACAAAAAGTAGAAAATTAAAACATTACATCAAAAATATGTAATGCTGGAAATAAATCAAATGAAAATTGTGCAAAATCTCAACACAAAAACAAAACTGAATTGAGAAAACTGAATTGAGAAAACAAAGGATTGAAGTAATTTACATTATTATCATGTCAGTTTCCCCCTACGCAGCCTGTTGAATAAATGTGGTCACAAATAACCACCTATCCAGTTTGGGGTGTGGGTATAATTTGGCAAATTTTGATTCTAAAAATTATATGGAAAAGGCCAAAAGTAAGACAATATGGAAGAAAAAGAATAAAGTTGTCTAACTTACTAGACCAGTTGTCAAGATGCTATGGAGTCACAGTAATTAAGAGAACATGGAATCAGCACAAGAGAAACAAATGCGTCAAAGTGATAAAATAGTTCCAAAACAGAGAAATGGAGATTAGATTTAGTAACAAAGGTGGAATTTCAGAGTAGCATGAGAACAAATGATGCTGGGGTGACTGAATTATAATTTAGAATTAAATAACTGTTATGCCTATCTCATGCTATATGTAAAAATCAGCACAGTTTCAGATCTTAAAGTGAAAGATGAAACAAGAAAGCATCTATACAATAAAATGTACAACATCTTTATGGCCTATTGGACAAGAGTGGTCTTACATAGAGAACAAATAGGAAATATTAGAAATTTGGAGTCCTTTAAAATTAAGAACTTATATTTATCAGAATACAACATTAAAGGGACTGGCTAGGTGATTAAAGTGTTTGCCTGGCATACACAGGACCCTGGTTCAACCTCTAGCAACTCTAACACCACATACACTAGTAGGTGTCATTGATTTCCTCTCTATCTCTCCCCCTTTCCCCTCTGTCTTAAAAAAAAAAAAAACAAATAAAAGAAAACCACTGTTAAAAAAGTGAAAACATGGTTTGGAGGTGGCTCATTGGTACAGAGCTTGCCTAGAGTGTCCAAGGACCTGGTCTTGATACCCAGCACAACATACACAACTAAGTGGAGGAAAAACAAAAATCAGATTAAAAAGGATAAAGTTAACTCTCTCTCTTAAAATAAAAGAAAGGAAGGAAGAAAGAAAGAGAGAAAAAGCATGAATTCCTGAGTAGGAGCAGATGTTTGCAATTTAAAATACCACCAAGGAGCTCATGTCAGAAAAAAAAGATTAATAATTAATAAAAATTACCCAACAACATTCAACATGTTGGGAATGCATATTAAAATAACATTGATATATCAATATAAATACCAGAAAGATTAAAATAAAAAATAAAGTGAGAGAGAGAGAGAGAAATGAGAGTGAGAGAAAGAGATTGAGACTCTACTAAAAATTGGAGAGGACACACAGCAGCTAAAGTTCTTATATACTGCTGCCAGGAAGATCAAGTGGCAAAACACTTTGGAAAGCCATCTGGGTGTATTTATTAAAGTATATCCTATAATTTTGCAATTCCACTCCACATAAAGGCATTTGTTTGTTCATCAATAGACATGTATCAAAATATTAACAGTTGTCCTATGGGTAATGGACAAAATCTGGCAATTAGCCTATATGTAGATAAATAGATCACGGCATAAATGATTAATAGAAAATTATACATCATGAAACTATACTAACACGCCATGAAAATAACTCATAATGTTGAACAAATCATCCACGCTGTCTGATTTTATCAATACGAGTTAATATACAGGTAAAAAATACTACCTGTTAGAGTCAGGATAGTGTAACTTTGAGAAAGAGCTTTGGTGCCTGGGAACAGGTGTGAAAGAAAGTCTGCAGTGGTGGGCCTATGCGATGTCTTTATCTTGGTGATAGTCACACAGGTCCGTTTATTTTGTGAAAGCAATTTGAGCTGCTTACTTAAGATGTGTGTGTTTTCCTTTCTGTATGGTATGCTTAAGTCAAAAATTATTCAAGAAAAGGAAAAACAACAACAAAACAACCTCAGGGAAACAGGATGGGTAATGAGTATCTGGGGATTCGATACTTTCCAGAGCTCACACATTTTTTTTAAACAATATGAGGTTTAAACTACATTATGAGAGTGTGAGTTTATTGTTTAGAGCAGTTTCTCAATGTGTGACTATTGACATTTTGGATAAAATAATCCTTTGTTGTGAAAGGCTGTCCTCCGAATTTTAAGATGTGTGCAGTATCCTCGGCTTCTACCCAGTACATGCCAGTATGAACCCCTTTGATTGTGATAACAAAAAATGTGTCCAGGAGTTGCCAGATGTCCCATGGGAGAACAAAATTGTTCTGGAGAACCATTGGTGTCTAGGACATTGGTGTCTAAAACTTATTAATTGCATGAACTTGGACAAGTATTTCCTCATCTATAAGGGACTTATAGCACACAGTCACAAAATGTGTCATCTCTACTCTCCTTTGAGGCTAGTCTCAGAAACCAAGTTTCACTCTATCATATTTCTAAAAGAAAAAAAACTTCAAAATCTGATCTTCCACAAATTTAGCAGACAAAGGGATTGAACATTTGGAAAACACATTTTTAATCTTGTGATTAGGTTGTGACTCAGGATTGCTCAAAGTATACCTGCTATACAGCTCTCATAATGTGAAAACATGGTCAAGAAATTGTTACTTGGTATTTAGCTTACTACTTTTAGCTTTTGTATGTTAACACACAACTATGCTTGGACCATAGATTGTTCACAAATACATACGTAGAACCACCTAGTGGAATTCTTTACATATTGATACTCTTGTATTTATATGTATAGAAGTTATATTATTGACTTGTACATTTCTGATACTATGATCAAATCATATGCTACTTTCATTTTAAATTCACAGAGTCTGACAGATCTGATTCTTTTTTCATCTTAATTATTTTGTAAATCCTTACCTTTTATTTTGCCTTTGATATCTTGCATCATGTATGCCTGTGGGGCAACTTTATTTTCCAGTCTTTTCTTGAGAATGTAGAAGTCTGGGGGTAGAAGCATATGGTTGTGTAAAGAAACAGCACTAACAACTGGAAAATGCCAAGAATCCCAATCTCCTGATAAAGTACTTTGTATTCTCAGTGAGAGTTGTTCAGTTACTAATAGACTTCCCATGTGAGCCAACGTCATAGAGAGAAAGTCCTCGGGATCAGGGAAATGGCTGAGGTTTCAACGCAGACCTTCTGTTTAACATTTCCGTGAGGTGAGGAAAATACTTAATCTCTTCAAATTTTAATTTACCCATGAATTGAAATAGGAAATTATATAATATTAAATTTTTTTATAAAGAGAGAGTGACAGTGAGAGAGAAAGAGAGAATTAATTTTATTGAGCTTTTCATGAGGCCTTCATTGCTCTGAGTCTTTGTTGCGTACGGGCGCTGGGGTTTGAACTTACGTACTCGAACATGCCAGGCAAGTGCCATAACCACTGAGCAACCACTCCAGCCCCTACTATTACCTTTTGAACTATCATAGCACCTGGAAAACACACAGTGAACAGCCCCTGGTATACGTAGCTGCAGTGTGGACGTTACCTTTCTCCCTTGCTCCTTGCTCTCCACCCAGGTAACCCGGGAGGAAGTTGCACAGTCTGATCATGGCATCCTGGCTCTCCTCTCCCCCTTTAATAGTCATTCCTCAGGCTTTTACGTTTCATGAGTTCACTGTGGGAGCTGCCTTCTGCCCTCTTCAGCACAGCTGCTGAAACAGAGTGCCATACACTGCTTATTAACAACAGAAACTTCTCGGACTTCTGGAGGCTGGGTGGCAACATGGTTGAGCTCTGGCGAGAGCCCTCTTCTAGGCTGCAGGCTGCATCTTCTCTGTGTTCTCAGGGTAAACAGAGAGTAACTGGATTAAGGTCTTAACACACGAATTTGAGTGGGTGGGGCATTTAGTCCACTGCACTTTTAACTTTAAATTATTGGTTAACTTAGATGAAAGTAGTCAATTGCCTTTCAAACTAAACATATCAATTTCCTTTTCCATTGAGAAGTAACTGTATTTCTGTATTGTGCAATTCACTTTAGTTTTCTCTATTTTTCTAATGGTTAATATGCTTTTTTTCTTCTTTGATAAGTTGTGTGATTTTTTTTCCTTCCAGTATTTGAATAGTATTTTCACCAGATAAAGAATTCTGCTATTCACCTTTTTTTCCCTTCTGTATGGAAGCAGGGTGGGGAAAAAATGCAAGGCTCAGGGAAGGATTTTCTGAGACACTGTGTAATCCTTAGGACAGCCCAGCCACCTTAAGTAAGTGTCGATGCTTTTGCTTAAAGATAATAAACTGACATCCTTAGACTCAAGATTCCAACATGCTATGGTTGAAAGTGTCCCGTAAGGTCCACATGTTAAAGACTCAGTTACAGCTATGCTGCTGATGGAAGGTGGTACAACTCTTCCAAGGTGAGGCCTAGTAGAAGGAATTTAGGTCATTGGGGGCACTTCCCTTGGAGGGGATCCTGGGACCTATCCCCTTCCTGTTTCTTCTTTGCTTCTCCCTTGCCATGGGGTGAACAGTACCCCACCATTCACTGCCACTGTGATATACTGTGCCACCACAAGGACCAAGCAAACATAGACTGGGACATCTGAAACTATGAACCAAAGTAAAACTTTCCTTCTTATAACTTGTTTATCTTAGGTATTTTATCACAGTGCTATATAAGTAGCCAACGCACAAGATCTATTTCTTAAAAATGATCATTCTTAGCAATGCAAGTATGTGGGCATAGAGGAAGGCATTGGTTGTACAGAGAGAATTCAAATCAAAAGTATTCTGCAAGATTCAACAAATAATTCTCTTTTACATTTTTATTAAGGAGTTGAGCTATTATAAAATCATAAATGCATATAAAGTAGTAATATGGTAGGCATTTGTTCTTCCCAGAATTACCCCCACATCACTCACACCACAGTTTCTTGATTCTTATATATTTCACCCCTACAAGCCATGTAAATGCTTAGATTGTTAATTTTCCAGAATTAAATGCTTGTGTAAGTGTTATTTGGATTCTCAGGGGGGTAAAGTTTGCTACATTGTTGATTGTCTCCGTAGCTCCCTCCCTATTCTCCCTCCATTCTGCTCCCCCATCTTCCCCCTATATATCTATGGTTGTCCTACACTGTGTGTTGCTATGCCTTTACTGTGTCTGATGCGACAAGGCTTAAGACAACTCTGCATTTTAAAGTTGATCTTGATGGCTTTAAGAGAAGAATACAGAAGAGAAGTCTCTTGATTACCATTTGCCTGCAGCTGGGTGCCATCATGGTGGATGCGTCAACAATGGCTGCACAGGTCCTCGATGCCGGAAGCCGGCACCCTGAGCTGCTTATGCCAGCGCTCTCCTTGTGCACATGCAGGCGAAGCAGAGCCTCGAGGAGCTTGCATGCTGATGAAGAAATCTGTGGAAGTGCATTTTTCTAATTCAGTGTATACCTTGTTCAAGAACTCAAAGTTAGTTATTTTCAAATAAACAGAAAGGAAAAAGATAATGGATATACTTCATTATGTAAGGAATGTCAAGAAAAAAAGAGGAGCTAAAAGTGAGTTTTAAGGCTGCGATTTATTTCTTGGAAGGGTATGACTCAATGTCTTAATTGTCAAGAAAAAAAATTGAATTTAAGTTAATTTGCCCAAATCTGACAAGAAAGTTTAAAAGTTATTTTGAAGTAACCTTTAAATTGAGCACATTTCAGAAGGAATCTCATTAAACACACTCAAGGAAGCATGGAAAGAGGCTTTTGTGGCATAAAATAGTACTTTGCTAAGTGACAAGTGTGGTATTTTCTGAAATCATGCAAAATTATCTTGCTTTATGGGCAAATCCATCTTCATCACGGTGACAGATATCTTTCATTGCACCGCAAATGGGAAATGCCCCAGCATGGCAGCGGAGAACAAGGTCTTCTGCTTGTCCTCATGGCTGGCATGAGGTAATGGGGCAAACACCAGCGGGAGAAAGGAACCCAGTGTGCTTTGCAATGTTGCTTAGTTATTATCTTTTAAATTAATAACTACTTTTTATGCAAGCTCTCTTGTTCTTCCAATACCTCTCTAAAGCAGGTTTCAGGGATCACAATTGCAGATGAGAAAACAGAGACCCAGTGGTAAAGTGGCTCCCTTGCAGGTGGCAGAGCAAGGTTTGAACCTAGACAGACATTTCTGACTCTGACATGTGCTTGCTTGGCAGTCCTATCATGCTCCCTCCTTGTTACATACATTGAGATATTTTCTATGTCAGCTATATTATTTATAAGTTCTTTTAGATAAACTTAATTTACAGTTGCCTCTGACGTCTCTAGATTTGGATCAAGCCAAAGGCGTTTCTTCTGCAGGATGCCCAGAGCCGGCAGTGTTTGAAGGAGACCTGGTATGCCAACATCAGGAGGATGGCACAGAAGCAGGCAGAGGCAACCTGAAGGGTAGCTTGACCTGAATGACTCCTCCCTTAGCTTCCATTTGGGAAGGAATGGGGAAACAGGAAAACACAGTCAGAATGACATTCGGTGCAAGAACAGACCTTTGAGCTGATGAGAATACTGAATAACACTGTGTTTAGCTGTCAAGTCCCCGGGGTGGGCGTGGGGGGTACTTCTGTGCTCACTTATATGCCTACTGTGTGTAGGTAGGTCCTTTGCCCAAAGTTATGCTGTTCACTTATGTCAGTCTTCCATTTGAGCTGCCATGGGTCTTTATCTCTCCTACCACAGAATAATTTTGAATTAATGTGACTAATCTCCCAGAAAGTTGTCATCCAAGCATTAGGAGGGCAATTGGATTACTGTTGATTTTCTTTCTTCTTCTTAAAATTTTCATTTGAGTGCTAATGGCATACTGACTTTTTAATTCATTCAAAGTACATGCTGTATTAGTGATGACTAATCTCTCCAAGAATAACTGGATTTCAAACCTTATTATATTGCACAGGGAAGTTAACAACAAACAGGTAGAAAATGCTAGCAATTTAAAGGTCAGAGCAAAAGAAAAGAGAATTATTGTTTTTAAAAACTCCATACCTCAAACATAATTCTATCACCAGCAAGATACTCTAGCAAGTTGTTTAAAACAGATAAGGAACAGATGAAGAATATCAGTTAAGGTCAGTTTGAGTCCAAAAATCAAGTTGCAGAAGTCTTCAGCTCTTCAGGGATTGCACCATTAAACTGAGGATCAGAAGTGGCTTTGCTGCCAGTACCTTTGTCTCCCTAGTAGAAATATCCCAAACTACCAATTCCCATTTTTTATTATTCTTTTCTCCTATTATTTTCCCAGTGTCCTCATTTCTTTGAAGAAGTCTTAACTTGAAGCAAATGATGTTTGTTTTGTGGAGTGGGGAGTGGTAAGCCATGAATGGGTTTTTTCTTTCTGGTCAAGTATTTTAGTTATGAATTTGTTGGTATTCACTTGGAATTGAATCTCTAGGATATCCCCAGGTTACAATTGGAAGAGGAATGAGGAGTGCTCAGCTGTTATTTCCAAAACTTGCAGAAAGGGTCTTTTCAAAAATTGTTTCCATTTTTCTGTGCAAACCATAATGAATCAAAAGGTAAAATAAAAAGGTTTTTAAACTCTCATATTAGGTCTTGGATAAAACATTTTGTTAAACTACATTTCATGACCTGGCAGGAACAGGTCAAATAACAACTCAGAATGTAGACTCCCGTCAGAACATGGACCTGCTGAAAGGATTCCTGGTTAGAATCAGTAACCCTTTTGCAGGCACAGAATCAATTTAAGAAAATGTAGTTTTCTTTGCAACTGCAGTTATGGTGTCCGACTGCTTTGTGTCTTTAGCAATTATGAGCATGCTAGTGCATCAGAACTGCTGTGGAGTCTTTAAAAGTGCAGATCCCAGTTGCTACATTTCCACCACCCTCATTCAATGCAATTATGATCCTACTTCACTCATTCTAGGGTGGAAATTGGGTGCACTCTGTTTTTAAAAATTCACAGATAATTCTGGTGTTCTACTAGGTTATTTATTTTTATCGGTGTATTCTGATCTTACACAGTGAAGGGTTCATCATTACACATTCATAGTTGCACATGATATGACGATGTAAGTTGAACCTGATTCTTACCCAGGATTTCCACCCCCTTGCCTACTCCCTGGTCTCATATCTCCACTGCATTCTCCCCATTACAGCTATAAATGTACACATACATACACATATACATATATATTTGGTTTTGACTTTTCTGGTTTTATATATCTTCATGGATATTATTTAGCTTCTCAGGGGAGTGAAATATACCGGACAGTATTTATAACCCCACTTGTCTTTCCCTGTCCTCTCTACCTACCTCCTACAGTGTCTAAGTACAATTAAAAATGGGAATTGGGACACTGGAGTGGTGGCTCAGCAGTTACAGTGCTTGCCTGGCACGCACAAGTACGCAGGTTCAAACCCCAGCACCATGTACACAGCGAAGTGTCCCAGCAATGAAGGCCACATGAAAATCTAAGTAAAATTGATTCTGTCTTTCTCTTTCTCTGTCTCTCATTGTCCTGCTCTCTTAAAAAAAAAAAAAGGGTGGGGGGAGGAATTGGTAGATTGAGATGTGGGACATTGCTACCATGGAGGATGACAGAAGATATTTTTCCATCTTCTCAGATCTTCTTCAATTTCTTTCTTCAGTGTTCTGTAAGTTTCATCGTAGGGGTCTTTTACTTCTTTTGTTAGATTAATTTCCCTCCCCTCCACATAACTAGAATTCCCCCATTCCTATGTTACTCAAATTTGATGGGTCTAATATAAAACTTGACTATCTTTAACTCTATCTTTAGTTTTACTCTAGCTTCCACATGTGAGAAAACATTTGACCTTTGAGTCTCTGACCTTGGCTAATTTCACTTAGTAGAATATTTTTTTTTCATTTCCATCCATTTACCTGCAAAGGCCATGATTTTTTTTTTTTTAATAGCTGAGTAGAATTCCATTGTATATCACAGTACCACAGTTTTTGGATCCATTCATCCAGTGAAGGGCGGCAGGGTGGATTCCGTAATTCAGCTATTGTGAATTGTGCTGTAATAAACATAGATGAGGCTGTGTCACTGTAGCTTGCTGATTTTATTTCTTCTGGGAAAATACCCAGGAGTGGGATAGCTGGGTCATCTGGTGGTTCCATCCCTAACTCTTTGAGGAGTCTCCATACTGCTTTCCAGAGTGGCTGTACTAGTGTGCAAGCCAAGCAAGAGTTTACAAGTGCTCTTTTCTCCCCACAACCTCTCCAGCTCTGTTTGTATTCTTCATCTTTGCCACTGTGACTGGAATGAGGTGGAATCTTAATGTAGTTTTGATTTGCATTTCTCTGATTACTATAGATGTTGAACATTTTTTCATATATTTATTGACCTTCTGTATTTCTTCTGTTGAGAAGTTTCTGTTTAGTTCTTTAGTCTATTTATTGATTGGGCTGAATGTGGTTTGGGTATTAACATTTTTGAGTTCTTTGTTTGTTCTGGACATTAGGCCCCTGTCAGAAGAGTAGCTGGCCATGATTTTCTTCTATTCCAATGCAGGCTCTCTCTTCACATTCTTGATAATTCCTTTGCTATGCAGAAGATTTTTAGTTTAATGGCTTCCCACTCATTGATTATTAGTTTTAATTCTTGGTCTATGGGAGTCTTGCTAAGGAAATTGGTGTCAGCACCTATATGGTGGAGTATTGTTCCTATTTTTTCTTCTAACAGTTGTATGGAAGCCGTTTAATTCCTAAGCCCTGATCCATTTCAACTTGATTTATGTGCAGGATGAGAGATCTGGTTCTATTTTCATTTTTCTGCACATGGCTGTCCAGTTTAACCAGTATCATTTGTTGAACAGACTATCTTTCCTCCAACTTATATTTTTGCCCCCTTTGTTGAATATCAGGTGCTTAAAGATTTGAGGGTTTGTCTCTGTATCTTCTAATCTATTGCACTGGTCTTCATGACTGTTTTGATACCAATGTCATTTTTTTTTTTTTTGTTACAACAGCTCTATAGTATATTTCAGGTCAGGTATTGTGATACTGTGATACCTCTTGCTTTTTCTCCTTCTCCTTCTCCTCCTTCTTCTTTTTCTTAGATGTGCTTTGGCTATTCTGAGTTTCTTATTCTTCCAAATAAACTTGAGAATTGATTTTTCTATATCTATGAAGTATGTCATTAGTGTCTTAATGGAGATTGAGTTGAATATATATACAGTACATTTAGCAGAATGGCCACTTTAATTATATTGATTGTGACTATCCAAGAACATGGGATAGCTTTACATCTTTTTAGGTCTTCTTCCATTTCTTTCTTCATTGTTCTATAATTTTCAATGTAGAGGTCTTTTACTTCCTTTGTTAAATTCATTCCCAAGTAGTTTCTTTTTTCTTTTCTTTTTCTTCTTTCTTTCTTTTCTTTTCTTTCTCTTTCTTTCTTTCATTCTTTATTTATTTCTTTTTTAGGTTATTGTGAATAGGGTGGATTTTCCTAATTTCTTCTTTGGCCAAATCACTGTTGGTGTGTAGGAAAGTTATTGACTTACAGTCCTGCAATTTCATCCATATTTTCTACATTAATTTATAAGCTCTAAAAGTCTTCTGGTGGAAATTTTTAGGGTCTCCTAGGTACAGGATCATATCATCAGCAAATAGAGATAGTTTGACTTCCTCTTTTCCTATTCATATCCCTTTGATTTCCTTCTCTTGCCTGATTGCTCTGATTAAGGTTTCAAGGACCATATTAAATAAAAGTGGTGAGAGTGGGCAACGTTATCTTGTTCCAGAATTTAATGGGAATGCTTTTAGTTTTTCTCCATTTAGTATAATGTTGGCTGTGGGTTTGTTATAAATGGCTTTTACAAAGTTAAGTTCCTTTCATCCCTAACTTCTCCATTTTTCTGAACATAAATGGTTGTTGGATTTTATCAAAGACCTTTTCTGAACCTGTAGCTCTTGTCTTTAATTCTATTTAAGTGAAAAATCATATTTATTTATTTATTTTAAAGAGAGAGGGACAGTGAGAGAGAGAGAGAGAGAAAGAATCAATTTTATTTACCTTTTCATGTGGCTTTCATTGTTCAGACACTTTGTTGCGTATGTGATGCTGGAGTTCTAACCTGTGTCCTCGTGAATGCCAGGCAAGCACCATAACCACTGAGCAACCACTCCAGCCCCATGAATCACATTTACTGATTTATGTGTGTTGAACCAACTTTGCATTGCCTGGAAAAAAGTCTACTTGTTTCTAGTGTATTATCTTTTTGATGTGTTTTTGAAAGTGGTTTGCTAGAATTTTATTAAGGATTTTTTTTTGTCTAGGTTTATCAATTATATTGGTTTGTAGTTTTCTTTTCTTGATGTGTCTTTGTTGGGTTTTGGTATCAGGGTTATGGTTGCCTCATAAAAGTGTTTGGTAGGGTTCCAAGCCTTTCAATTTCATGCAATAACTTAATCAGGAGAGGTGTTAGTTTTTCTGTAAAGATCCAGTAGACTCTTCTGAGAATCCATCAGGTCCTGGACTACTCTTTTTGGAAGGCTTTTAATTTCTGTTTCAATTTTATTTCTTGATATTGGTCTGTTTAGGGTTTCTATATCATCCTATGCCAATCTGGGAATGTTGTATGTGGCTAGGTACTTGTCTATGTCTTCCAGATTGTCCAGCTTGGTGGAGTATAGTTTTCCTAAACAGGTTCTGATAATCCTCTGGACTTCAGAAGGGTCAGTGGTGATCTCTCCATTTTCTTCTCTGAATTTTTTGATTTGCTTGTTTTCATGCTTTTGAGAAAAAACATCCCAGGTAAAAAAGACATTGGATATTTGAGGGAACAGAGTGGAATTTAAAATTAATAACATTGAATGGGTACAAATTATGGAATCTCTATATTTTGAGAATGCAGGAACAGAAGTAGACAGCTCTAGCAGAGAGATTAATAAGCAACATATAACAATTATTGCTTGTTGGCTTTAGCAGATATACATACATACCTTCAAGAAGTAAAGACACAAGCTACCAAAATTATATTAACAGTGCTACGAAAATCAGGACTTAATTCTTTAGGCAGGAGGGGGAAATTAAATATTGTTGAGCAAGGGAATAACAAGAACTACATTGTATATTATGGAAGAATTATTTGGAATGTTGTGTAGGAGCCATTGACTATAGGATGTTCTGGAGGTCAATTAAGAAATTATCACAGTTATTCAAGAAAGAGGTAGTGAACACCTACATGAAAATATGTAGCAATAAAGATGGAAAAGGGAGGACCACGTAAGAGGAGAATTGACCAGATGTGAACTTAGATATGGGGAGGCAAGTTTAGGCAAGAGAAAGAGGACAAAAATATTGCTGGGATATTTTAGCCTCCATGATGAAAATAATGATTCAGAAAATGGAATTTATGAAGAGGAGTTGGAAAGATTGATGAGATGGTTGGCAATGTAACAGCTGGAAGTTCTGATGTGGAATTTGAAGAAAAGAACTTGGACATATAGATGTCAACCTGAGAATCAAATGTCTAGTGGTGATATTTTAAAACGTAAGTGCTATTGAAATCACCGGAGAAGTGAATAAAATGCAGGAAAAGAATGAGGTAAAGTGCTGGAGCGGTGGCTCAGCGGTTACGGTGCTTGCCCAGCATGCACGAGTACACAGGTTCAAACCCCAGCACCCATGTATACAACTAAGTGTCAGAGCAACGAAAGCCATGTGAAAAACTCAATAAAAAATGATATTCTCTCTCTCTCTCACTGTCCTTCTCTCTTTAAAAAAAAAAAAAAAAAAAAAGAATGAGGTAAGGCCAGAAGAAAAAACTTTGCAAGACGCTTTTCTCTTGTGGACTTGAGAAAAAGCAGACTTAAACAGTGTATGTTCCATTTGAAGTGTAAAAGTGCTTCTGTTGCCTTTCCTAACGTGACCAACAAGATAACACTGAGTGGGTAAATGATATTGACCCTGAGTAGAGAACAGCCGGATGTGCTCAGTGACTTAGCAAGGGCCATCCAGCACTGTGGTCTGAATGTGTCCCCCAAAGGTTCATGCATTTGGAACCTTAATGCATCAGTGCAGCAGTGGATGGAGGGTGGAGCTTTAGACCCTGGGAGAGGCCAGAGCCCTCTTGAATAAACTATTGCCTTTCTCAGGGAAATGGGTTAGCTATTAAAGGAGTTAGGCACTCTTCTCTCCTCTGTGTCACCTGCTTCCTATCTGCTTTCTGCCATGAGCTGAAGCAGCACAAGGTGCACACCAGAAGCTGAACAGATGCCAGTATGGTTTTGAACTTTCCAGCCTTCAGAAACTTGAGCCTTTAAAATAATTCTCCTTCCCTTGCCAACATCTTTTAAAGAGGCTTTTCCAATGGTACTTTCCAGAGCCTTCAGGAACCTGCAAAGCTCCTTCAAGGAGCCCGCCCTGAACAGAGAGGGTGAGGAGAAGGAGCAGAGGTCAGGGAGGCAGAGCTCTCTGGCCAGATTACCTCTGTTTTCATACCAGACTCTAACCCTATACTTCATTTGTACTCAGGGTTCCTTAGCTAAAGTGAGCATAAAAACCACAGGCTTAAACATTCCTTGATGTCATGGAGCTTATTTCTAAGGGTAACTCGCCTTCTTGATAGGATTGAAATTATTCTATGAAAACTTCTTTTATTTTATCTGAGTAATGGTGTTCACTGACCCAAAAAGGGAAGGAAAGGACTTTTGTTTCATTGGTGTCTCTTACCTGGTGCTGTCCTAAACAGTACATGAGAGTGGGTAAGTCTGAATGGCAGGATAGATATCATTATTTTAAGATGGCATAACATGGCCTCCTGCTATTTGGAGATAAGTTCTGTTTCTTTTGCTTCATGCCAAGCAGTGGCTTCAACGTTGAAGCAGAGAGGAATTTTGGATATGGTACCATGAAATCTCAAAGGATTTTCCACTGGGTAACAAAACACAAAGATACGTAGAAACATTTAGGCCACTGTCTTTGGAGGCACAGAATGCATTTTGAGTTTTGCCAGGCAGGTCACTCTTCCGTTATTGTGTTTCCTATTTCACTTTTTGATGCTGATATGGATAAATGAACTTTTGTTGAAATTCTGCTCCAATTCAGAAATCATCATGGAAACCAACTTTGGATGCCATGGAAACCTGGATTTGAAGTACATTCCAACATACTTAAAATTTAATAAGCCTCTTCCCTTTAGTGATCTGAAATATGTAGAGGCGTTCTCTCATAGGAATGCAGTAATCTATTAAGTTATAGAAAAAGACCCTCCCAGAGTGTCAGCGGGATGAGTTAAAGCATCCGGTTGTTCTCTAATGACTGCAAAGCCCTGGACTGAAGGAAGGAAAGGGAAGTGGACAATTACCAAGAGCCAGTACAGGGTTAATTGCTAATGGTTTTAAATATAGTATTAAATTTGATTCTCTCATCAACTTTAGGAAATAAGGATTGTCACCAGAATTTTACACATGGGGGTATTAATGCTCAGAGAAATGAAGGTATAAATTTGGGACTTGGAATTTGATCCCTGATCAACTGTATTGTAAAGCCTTCTCTATCAGACTGCCTCTTACTAGGAGCTTAGACTGGTGACACACAGGAAAAGCCTGTTTACTCGACTGATCTCTGTGCTAATCAGGCTTTGCTTAGGAAAGCAGAGGAGCTAGAAAGAATATATAACAAGGGGTTTCTTGTTATATATTGATGTAGCCCCACTGGGGGAGTGAATTTCACTCTGTGAGGACGGGTCTGTTGCTGACACCTGATGCTCGGAGGGCAGCTCAGGGGAAGGTCAGGAGCATGAAGTGGGAGAAGCAAGGTCAAGCTGGAACCCACAAGATTGAGCTTGGACCCTCAAGATGGGCTGGAACCCGTGTTCATCTGTCATCAACTCTAAACATCCCACTTTGATGATCGGGGTGTGCCACAGAGAAGCTGGTGCCCGGTCATCAGGGAGCTTGACCTGGACCTGACCCTGAGGCAGGAAATTTGGCAGCTGCTGTAGAAGTTATGGACCCAGCTTCTTTGTCCTCTTAGCAAGAGAGTCAGCAAGAGACAACAGTAGGGTGCCATGCACAGACCTGAGGATAAAGCAATATAACTCCTCCAATACCCAGGCTACCACAGAGCCATGCAGTGAAGGGTCTACTGTGAAATGATGAAAAGCTAAGCTGTGCATTATCTCCCAATTATTACCTCTTCTCTGTACTCATTCAGCCATCACACAATTTAGAATGTAAGAGCAGAATTACTATGTATGCAGAAAACAGTCTGCAGTTATTTGGTACTTCAGCTATCATTGCTAAAATATGACCAGTTTCACAGGGAGCCTAAATTTCCCACCTACATGATCTGTCTGTCACAGAAAATTTTGAATATATGTTTTATTATTCTGATTTCCCTCCCTAATAGCTGTATCTTTCTCTTACTGATAAATGCATCATACTAATCTTATGCTTTTTATAATGCAATACAAAATAATTACAGAAAAAAACTGAATATAATATCTGTGGAATTCCAGTAGGACAGATTTCATTCATTAAACTTCTCTGGATTCAACTGACTACTGTAAAGCATTAGCTTTCTTTACATTTTTGTCTCCTTGTTTTTGGTATGTGTGCTCACTTCTTTGACTTTTTTTTTTTTTTAAACAATGAAGCAGGAGTTTGGGGATGAGGCTGGCTAATGGAGTTTGGGCTGATTGCAAATTTCTGTGTTTGCAGCTATTCCCAGATAAAACTTACCAGGGACAGGGGTGGTGGGGGGAATGGAACACCTGTGTAACACAGAATCTGCTCCATGCTCCAGCAGGAACTGTGTGAGCATCTAAGCTAGAACACCAAAATGGGTTTTTCTGCTACCAGACCACATCCTGCATGCTGGGAGTTCGCTCCTTGACTGTCTCTTTGCATAAATAAGTCCTACTCCTTCTACCCCCCTTCCTTTCTGTGCTTGTCTGTGCATTTTATTCTTCAAATTTATGAGATGAACATAACTGGGTAAATTATAGCCCTGGGTGCAAAAACATTCATTTGTCCAGACATGGCTTTCTTTTATTTTACTTATTTTTCCTATTATTTAATAATATAATTAATATTTATGAATCTACCATACTACCAATAACATCTTTCTCCTTCTGTACTTCTCAATCTTATGATTTATATTGAGGGCACTTTTGTGAATTTTGGGCTTTTTATTTCATTAAAATTTTTCCTGGAGTTAATATTTATTTGCATATGTAAATATGTATATATATAAACTCATACATATGCATGCATATACATATATATACCCTTGCATGTCTGTGTGAGTGATTGTATCACATACTTTCACAATCTTCACACATAAATGTAACTTAAAATATGTTGTCTTTTACTTGTTTTTGAACTTTATAAAAATGGTATTGATGCGGGGTTTTTGGCATGAGGCCGGATTCTCTGCTCCTGCTGGTGAATGAAGAGGGCCTTGCTACAGAATTCTGTAGGCGAAGTAGCCCATTTTCTGTGTTTGCAGCTCTTCTCAGTTAGAACTGAGAAGTTGGGCTCCTTGCAGGTTCCCCAGGTCTCTGCAGCCCAAAAGTGTTAGCAGCTGCCCAGCCAAGAGCTGGGATTTCCTGTGGCGCGTTGCAGCTCTTGGTGTGGTGGAAATTCACCCTAGGAATTCAGCGCCGAACTTCTGGGTCCTTGTCTAAAATGCACAGACAACCACGGAAGGAGGAATAAAAGGACTAGGATTTATTTAGGAAGAAGAGCAGAGACTCCGCAAGGTGGAGGGGAGGGGCACCTGGAAGCAGGTCACCGCCTAAAGGAGGTTAGACCAGAGGTTATATTGATTTGGGGTATGACCATAATTAACATTCATGCAAAGTAGGTATTGAGAAATGCATCAACTCCATTGGTTAAAATCTATGTAAAACAGGCATTGAAACTGGTCAAGAGCACCATTGGTTAAAACAAAAGGTGGAAAATACTTCCCAGTATCCACCTGTGACCACCCCCATCTCTTAGTTGGGACAAGGGTGAGCCTCAAGGTCTTTTTGCATTTGAAGGCCCTGGGCATGCCTGTGACCACCCCCATTTTAGTTGGGGCAAGGGTGAGCCTCAAGGGCCTTTTGCATTTGAAGGCCCTGAGTATGCCCTGTCAATCACTCTCTGCCTCTACCAGCTAGCTCTTGGATAGGGGCCCTCTGTCCTGACTACCTAGCCATTTCACTGTCTCTCCTAATCTGTCTCAGTATCATAGAGTCTTGTGGAACTTGCTTCTCCTACATAATATGTTACTAAGGTTTAATAATTTTGTATATAAGGCTATAAATTCATTCTCATAGCTGTATAATATCCCCTTGCATGAATGTACCACACTTAATTATCTATGTTTCAGTTGGCAAGCACTTATTTTTGTTTTATTCATTTGTTTGGTTTTCACTTTTACAAAATATTGCCATGAACATTCTATAGTTTCTTGTGGTAATGTAGCTAAGAGTGAATATACAGAGTAGTAGAGCATGCCAAATTTCAACTTTGAAAGCTATGTCAAATTGTTTTTCAATGTGTTTGACAATTTCACTTACCCACAAAACATATTAGATCCCCTTAGTTTGTCCTGTCCAGTATTGGAAATGGTCAGACTTCTTAAGACTATGATTTGAGTGCTAATGAGATTGATATTATTTTACATATTCATATTGGTTTCATGTACCTATTAACTTATTCATGTCTTTCTTCCCTTTTTTTCTATTGAATAGTTGGCATTTTTCCTGTAGAAATGCATGAGCCAGATCTTTATGATATGGATCTCTTGATAAGTGGGTTGCAAATAGCTTCTTCCAGTTTTGCTTGTGTTTTAATTCTAATTTTATTTTGCAATGAAAAGTGCCGTCTTTCTTTCTCTCTTTTTGTACTGGCATTGAACCTAGGGAGTTCTGCCCCTGAACTATGCTCTCAAACTTGAGGATTTTTAAGCTTAATGAAATCACATTTATTAGTTTTCTTCTTGTAGTTAATATTTTTATGTCTTGTTCTAAAAAATTATTTTCTCCTCTACAGCTATAAATTTTCTTCAAAAATCTTTAAGCTTTAAATTTGACATCTAAATGCTTAGTCCACCAGGAAACCGTTTTTATCTATTACATTATAAAATAAGGATATAAAAATGCTCCCTTTGTTAAGAGTTGCTCCTTTCCCTACTGATCTGTCATATTGTCTTTTTCACATCAAAGTAGGTGACTACTTCTGTGGGTCTCTAAGAGTAGAGACCCACAAATTGTTCAATTTGTCCATTCTTATACCGGTACAACAATACCTTAATCACCACAGCTTCCTGGTAGACTAAGACGTTAGATGTCAAGTGTAAAACTTTAAAAGCTGTAGTGATTCCAGTTTGTCTATTCCTATCCTGGTACAATAATACCTTCATTTTTACAGTTTAATAGTAATAGTCTAGTTTAGCCAAGAAAGGCAACTGCACCCCTTTCTCCTTTGAGAGTGTCTGCAATAGTTTGGGTATTTTGAATTTTAAAATAGATAAATCAGTTTTTCCAGTTCAAAAAAATTGTGATTTTGACTAGACTGCATTAATTATATAGGATTATTGGGAAAACATTGAAATCTTATACTATTAAATCTTATCCATGAAAAGGAGCTATCATTTTATTTTCTGGATTTCTTAGTATCATTCAGAAAAGCAGTGTAATTTCTGTGTATAGACATTGAACATATTTTGTTAGGTATATTGGGCTATCTTTTGTTAGATTTACCTTAGGTATGTACATTTTATTTCATTTATTTTTTATTACTTTTTTGTTTTATAACTGGTGCATAGGTATGCAAATGACTTAAGTTTTTTTAAGAGATCCTTTGTCTTGCCATCTTCCTAAATACTGATATTACCTCTATTAATTTATCCATAGTCAAAATAGCATAACTTGGAATTATGTCCAGAATATTACAGCATTTATTATAATATATGCTATAATATATCTTATATATAATTATACATTATATTATAAAATTTATTTTTCTGGTCTATTGGACTACATGTAAAATGTTAAATATGGAAGGCAATAGTGGGTATTCTCATTTTTTATCTTGATACTAAAGTTGATACTACTGATATCTTCTTGTTTGGAAAGTTTATTCTGTTATCTGTAAATACAGATTACCAATTCCAACAAAATTCTACTTAGTAACTTCTCTTTGAACTAAGAATAGATATTGAATTTTGTAAAACACTTTTTTCTCCAACTTTTAAACCACCACATTTTTCTTTAATTTATTTGTGACTTGAATATTATTTATAGATTTTTCTAAATAACTGTTCTTGCGTTCATAGGGTAATGTCAACCTGGAAATCTTGTAGCATCTTTTTGTGTATGTATCAATAGGTTCTATTTGTAAATATCATATTTAGGATTTTTACACCTATGTTCCTGAGTAGCAGTGTTTTACAATTTGTCTTTCTCATTTGTCCCTATCTGGTTTTGTATCAAGCTTTTGTTGATCTTGTAGAATCTGCCAGAAATTTCTTTCTTGAATTCGATTCTCCTATAAGTTTATTTGAATTTGGCATGATTTGTTCATAAGTGAATTTTAATGAAATTCACTTGGAAAATGAAAAGTTTTCTTACAGGTTTGAATATTTAGTAGTTGTAGGTATATTCAGATATATATTTACAAAAGAGAAATTTAATTTTAAAGGAAATTATAATTTTCCTATTTTTTAAATTAAATGTTATAATTTACTAGCATAGAATTTTGATGTTTTCATATTTTAATCTCGGGCTGTCTTTTGTCATGTATTATTTATATATGGGTTTTCCCCGTCTTTTTTTGTTTTTTAACTCTCATTTGCTTTCTTTTTCTATTAGTCTCACAAGGAGTTTTACAACAAAACTTAGCTCTATTAACCTTCTCTGTCATACGTTTATATTCTTCTTCGCTAATGCCCACTCTTGCCTGTGTACATCCTTCTGTTACCCACAGTGCACCTTCTTCCTCTGGCCTTGGGTTTATTCTGGTATTCTTTGTGTAACCCCTCATGTTAGCTTTTCCTCCTGCAGTACACTAGTCTGAAGCCAGGCAGACCTCAGAACACTGCTGTTTCCTACACTCTTACTTTTACTCTGTTTGTTGCCTACCACTTTTAAGTATTTTTTAATTTCCATTTTTTAATATTTTCACCCAAGTTGCTTCTTTGATCCATGGATTAAGTACAAATGTATTTTCTGAATTCTCATATATGGATTTTTTTATTTATCTTTTTTTTTTAACTTCTTGTCACTTGGGCTTCATCAGAGATACTGTTCTGTGGATGCATTTGTTTTTTGAAATGTGTTCAGATTTGCTTTATGGCCTTGTACTCAATTTAAAAATAATTTATACAGGGCTGGAGTAGTGGCTAAATGGTTATGGCGCTTGCCTAGCATGCTCGAGTATGTGAGTTTGAGCCCCAGCACCATGTATGCAGTGAAGTGTTGGAGCAAGGAAGATCATGTGAAAAACTAAATAAAATTGATACTCTCTTTCTCTCTCTGGTCCTCCCTCTTAAAAAAAAATAATTTGTATATCCTTGAGCAGTATAATTATTTTCCAAACATTGACTGAGATTTCTATGTGTAACTTGCTGGATATGTTCCAGTCTTTTTTATTTTTATAGATTTTTGGTCCACTTATTGTCAATAATATGTTGCATTATGGCACTATGTTGAGTGGTTTCCCATTGTTTCATACAGTTTTAACAGTTTTTGGTATTACCTTTGTCTGTTTGCTACAGCTGTCCTTGTTCAGACATCATAGCTTCCTAGTGGAGAAAACCTTTCATCACTGCATGCCACACTCTGTATCCTGGTGACGCTCTTTCTTCTTAAGGGATATTTGGTCCATGAGTAATGGAGCTTCTCAAGCTCTCTTTTGGTTTATAATTTGCCTGTTATGTCTCGTTTAGCTATTTACTTTTATCCTGTCAGTTGCCTTAATCTTTAGGAATACTTCCTGTAAACAATACCTAACTGTATTTTTAAAAAATCCTACCTAATGATTTTCATTATTTTAAATGTTTATGTGCGTATGTCTATATAATTGGTGACTTATATGTATTTATTACTAAAGGAAAATCTGGAGGTTTTTCCTGCCATTTTGTTCTTTAATTTGTCTTGTTTTTTCTAAGAATCTTTTTACTCCTTTACTGCGTTTGAAATTATGTTTGCTTTTATTCCTCAAATGTTCTGAAGTTTGTATACCTATTCTAGGAACACAGTCTTATTCTTTTAATTTTCACCATTACATTTTTACCATGGATATTTAACTTTAAGTCAAAAATTGAACAATTTCTGATACTACCTCCTTAAAAACTCAGATTTTTAAAATATTTCAGTCCCAATCAGCCATCTTCCAATATATACACTGTTGTCATTCAATATTTCAGTCATTACCTTTTATCTTACAGTCAATATTAGCATTTTTCTGTAAATGCTCATTACTCATTTACTTACTTATTTAGTATCTTTTTTATTACAAACCATCATTCTTAGATCATTTTCTTTTTTACCGAAGTACTCCCTGTAAATGTTCCATTGCAGTAAGTCTCTTGACTATAATCAACCTTAGTTTTTGATTATCTGTAAACATCAAAATTTGTCCTCATTCTTGAGTGATAGTTTCCTGGGAATGCAATTCTAGATTAAGGATTGATTCTCACTTTTCCAGCAATTATTCCACTGTGTTCTGATTTCTTCTGTGGCTGTTGTGAAATCTACATTTATTCTGTTCTTTTGTGTTCTGTTCTTTGTCTACTTTTAAGAAGTTCTCCTTTGTCTATGCTCTTCCCTAATTTCGCCAACTTTAAGATTTGTATTTTGACCAGATGTAGAAGATAACTAGATCCATTGTTTTTTGATGGAGAGACAGAGAATATCAATTTTATTTAGTTTTTCATGTGGCTTTCATTGCTCTGAAATTTCATTGTGTACGTGGTGCTGGGGTTCAAACCTGTATACCCATGCATGCCAGGCAAGGGCCACAACCACCGAGCCACTGCTCCAGCCCCCCTAGATTCATTTCTTAATTGCCTTTTTTTCATGGTCTGTATTCTCTTCTCCTGGGATTCTAAATAAATTTTAGGTTATGCCTTCCCATTCCATCCCCTATGAATCATTATCTCATTTTTATTACATGAAGCATTCATTCTAAGTAAATATTCCAGGTGTGAATTCAGTTTACTGACTTTCTTCAGATATTGAATATTCCCTCTTAATCTGTTCAATTTTAAAATTTTCTACATTTATATTTTAAATTCTAGAAATTTCAAGAATTACTTTTCTTCCATCTATGTGTGCTCACTTGGAAAGTTTCCTGTTATTCAGTCACTCTTGTAATTGTCCCTTCTATTTCTTCTGTTATACCGCGTATGGCTATTCTGTATTCTATGACTGACATTTACAATATCTGTGGTCTTTGCAGACTGAGCATACCTGTTGCCCCTTCCTTCTGTTGAACTTCATTCATAGTAGCTTGCTTTCTGGTGTTTCTGGTCATCTTTTTTCAACCAACCTCCTACTCTTATTCTCTGATATTCCTTAAGGATACTTGCTCTCTACTTGTGCAAGTAGTGAGTGGGCATACATTTGTAAATTTTGGTTTAGAGAAAGAATGCTATGTTATACTTCTCCAAATCCTATCTGTTCCAAGGATCATTATCTCCACAGGAGTTTCTGTAGGGACAACCGCAAGGAAACCCCACCCTCCCAGTGCCTGCTGATCCTACTAGTGCCTCACAGCTGTTCCTGCTGTCTACTACTTTGACCTCATATCCTGAGTTTGCACCTGGAGTCCCCAGCCTTCAATTCTTGGCTCCTGCATGATCCATCTCAGGCTTATTGCCTCCAAAGTTCTGACAACTCGCACCCAGGAGCAGTCCACAGCCATTCTTGGGTACTGTTCATAATAATTTGTTCTGGACATGGAAGAATTTGCTGGAGAACTTTCATACATTGTGAGATAGCAACTATTTCAGAGTATGTCCTATTCACATTCTAGTTGTTGCAACAGAAGGGTCCATCAGTCAGAGCTCCTAACCATTCATGATGCTGACAGCAGAATGCTTGCTTTTTTTTTTTTTTTTTTTTTTTTTAATAAGAGAGAGAGGGAGAGACAGAGAGAGAATCAATTTTATTTATTTTTCATCTGGACTTTGTTTCCCTGTCATTTAGTTTGTGTATGTGGTGCTGGGGTTGGAATCCAGGTCCTCACTCATACCAAGCAGGGGCTCCAACCACTGAGCTTGTTTGCTCTTAAAAGTTCCTGGAAATTCTCCGTTCTGTGAGTCTTTATTTCTCACCATAGAAGCCTTAAAACATGATCTTCCCCTTGTTCCTGAAACTAAGGAGTAGACAAATGATCTCGGCCTCCACAAGCAAACAAACTCAAACCAATCTTTACCTTTAAATAGGAAATGAGAGGCACTAGAATGCAGGCGCCATGTAGAACGCACATTCTGGTGTCTGCATTTTCTGCTCTCTCCATTGTGGTAGACACCTCCCGCTTTCAGTGCAAGGGGTAGGGTGAGCGTGTCCAGTGATCGGGCATAGTTGTGTGGGGGCCAAGGAGTCTATATTG
This sequence comes from Aplodontia rufa, assembly GCA_004027875.1. NCBI lineage: Eukaryota > Metazoa > Chordata > Mammalia > Rodentia > Aplodontiidae > Aplodontia > Aplodontia rufa. Next base: position 27,040 of record PVKS010005942.1, read on the forward strand.
GCTCAGTTCTGTACATGTTTCCAAAGAAGTTTCTAAATGTTTTGTTTCCACCTCCTTGTCCAGCCCTCCAGGAAATTGTCAAACACCTGAACATTTTTCCATAAATGCCACTTTTAGAATTCATTTCTGTTCTTTAAGTCCCTTTTAAATACAGTAATACCACATCTGCTTACATCCTCAGATCCACCAATGATACTGTAAAATAGTGAATAAATTCTCACTGGGAGCATCTTATATCTTGAAGGCAACTGAGATTCTCCAGATGAAGTGAAGGAAGGGCCCATTAGTGCTACTGAAAGCAAAAGTTTCTATTTAGATGGGGAAACCATGTTGATAATATGTGCTCCTGTACTACTTCAATAGTGCACAAAAAGATTATGATATATATATATGAAAACTTTTTAGAAATATTTTTAAAGAGATAGAGAGGGACACCCCCCCACACACACACACAGAGAGAATCAATTTTATTTAGTTTTTCACGTGGCTTTTGTTGCTCCAACACTTCGTTGTGTACATGGTGCTGAGGTTTGAACTCCCGTCCTTGCGCAAGTCAGGCAAGCGCTGTAACCCCTGAGCCACTGCTCCAGCCCCTTAAAATTTATTTTTAACTGATCATAGAAACGTAAAACTTGCATGTTCTACCATGCGATGGTTCAATGGATCTATACATTGCACATTTTTTAAAGTGAGGTAAAACATGTTTATCTTTTCAAACATTTATCATTTCTTTCTGGTGAAAAATTTCAAAATCTTTTCTGCTAGTATTGTTATCTATAGTCACCTTACTGTGTAATAACACACCAGAGTTTCCCACTCCTACCTAACTGCAGGTTGGTACCACTGATCAGCATCTTCCCATCCTCCCACCCCACCCTTCACCACCTGCACAGCTAGAACAGTGATTCCCATTTGTTTACAACTCTTCTGATCCATGTAATCTCATGGAACTACTTAAGAAAAAACTAAAAACTATTTGTCCTCCAAAACTTAAAAACAAATCCAGAAGTATTTAGCTCAATAAACAAGGTTTTGTTTGGGTATTCCGAAGTCTTAAAAGTTTTGCTGCAAAATTTTAGGTGTGAAAACTTAAAAGTAAGCTCACTTTTCTGAGAGAGTGGTTATAAGTGCAATTTAGCAAAATGTTATGATTCTCTTAATTTTGAACTTTTAATATTCTACCTGAAAGGCTGAATTAAGGAATAACAAACACATAAAAGTAAAATGATACAAATTTTAATTCTCTCATGAGAATTCTGCTTTATGACAACTTTCCCCATCAACTGCTTGAGGGGAAGATTTCAATTTTCTTTGTATTCTAAAGTTTTAAAATTTCCTATGAAATTATTTTAATGAACTTTTCTAACTTTTTTTTTTAACACAGAGGACTTTCTGTTAGAACTATGTTACATTATTGCCTGTAAATAATGAATTTCTGAAAATTTAATTTTATAACAAAAATTTTTAACTCGAGTTTCTGTTTTAGTTTTCACTTTTTGACACTCTTCTTGTATTTGGAAGAAAGTTTTGATTGGCTGCATTACTGCCTTGAATACCTATTTTTAAGTGAATTTACAGTGCTAATAGTAAACAGGAATTGTTCAGATCAACACAGGCAACATTTACAACTGTGTTTCCAAAGTTGCAAATACTGGAAGATTTCTTGTTTCCTATGCCTTAATCTTTTCATTAATGTAGAGCTGTTCCTTATGTTTAAGTGTCAGTTTTGCTGTATTTCCTCCTATAAAAACAATATTGTAGTTGCTATATTAAAGATTCCTAATATTTTACAGTACTTGTATGAAGCTCAGGGCTTCACATGAGCTCAGTGGAGGGTAGCGTAAACAACAAAATTAAAATGAAATTCCTTTACATATAGTTATTAAACAGTGCAAAAAATGTGGAAGGAATAAAGTTTAAAACTAATATAAAATCTCCCAATTTAGCCACTATAAAATAACCATTGCGCTTGTTTTCTTTCTAAAACGTTATGTACTGTATTATACTATCATATGTTCTTCTATTCTATTTTTATATCCTTTCATGTTATTGAATATACATATAGTATATAAATATTTACCTTCATATTATTAGGATTACATATTTCCCATTTTCTAAAAACATTCTGTATCTTTTTCCATTTGTCAAGCACTTTTGAAATTTCTTCATGTCATTAAAACATGATTTTAATGGTTACAATAATTCCAGAATATGACTATTCCACAATTTATTTATTCATTTTCCTATTGCTAGATATTTATATTTTCAATTTTTAACTCACCTAATATTTTTAGGCAGATACTTTATCTGGCATTTAAAATGCTTTGTAGACGAGGAACCATGAAGCAAAGCATATGAATCTTTTTAAGATCGTTGTCATGTTGCTAAATTGCTTTTCAGGAAAGTTTCCCTTGTAACGTAGCATGTTGTCACTCCAGTTGCTAACAAGACGTGGGGTGAAGTGAAGCACTCGACTGAGACATCGTCAAATGTGCATTCTTGTTGCCGCCGATCCACTCTTTGGCTGTAGTACAGTCCATAAATGGACTAGATCGCCCTCAAGTGAGGACAATAGCTTTTCCTATATATCTTGAACAAATAATAAATGCATTTAGTTAGAAGAAAAAATAATTTAAGTTTTAGACTGATGAAAGTTGTATGAATACAGGATGTTATGAATCTAATATTTTTCTAGTTGATACTGCTCTTTTCTTTCTTTCTTTCTTTTTTTTTTTTTTGCAAAGTAGAAACTTCACAGAGTGTCAAGAGCCCTGCTCCCTTTGTTTAGTAGTTGTAGTACAATGACACAGGATGATGAAGATCAAATTGAAAAGTGTGAAATTGTGTTCAGATTCAAGCTCTCGCTCCTGAAACCTTATTTTGCTAGGCTCACAAAGACAGCCAATTACTGTTAAATTAGTATGTTAGCAATAACTAACATTAAATCTAAGTGGCATAGTGACAGAGGAAACAGTGACATATTCTGTGGGCTGTTTCAATAGGATCTTATAATAATCTGGTTCTGTATGTTTTTGATAAATTTTGCTCAAGAAAAAAACATGCCTTCAGTAGTATTGACATCAGACTTTGGGAACACAGCTGCAGTGGAAGTATTGTCTATAGTTTCAATGAATCCTAAAATACATTTCCTTTCTGCTAAGGAAGATGGTGAGTGACAGGGTGGGTTGAAATTTCACTCCTTAGTTTCCCAGATTTCTCAGGGTTCTCTCAAGATTGCCAGATAAGTGTGTGTGTGTGTGTGTGTGTGTGTGTGTGTGTGTGTGTGTGTATGGGAAACAGGAATTCCTTTCGGAAGGGTGACAATCTGTCCTAGTCAGTATCATACTAGTTTAAGACAGATTTTCCTAGCAGAAATCTGCTGAAGTAGATTATAAATGCTATTTGGTTGCCAGAGATCAGGCTCACGTCTCTTTTCCCCTTATTTTTAAAATGCTGATCTTGTTAAAAAGGAAAGGAACAATACCCGAATATGCAACCGCCCTTCATTCCCACACCACCATCCTCTCATGAAGAGGAAAAAAATATGTTCTTATTCTTATTATGCTTGAACTTATCCATTAAGGTGAGCTGGTCTCCTTTAAACCTACTAAAATAAGTCCACATTTGTGGCAAAGCTGAAGTCTAATCAGAACTATGAAAGGTAAAGTATATCACAAAATCCATTCAGAAAATGTATGAAATCCAAGCTATGTATTTAGTTCTGATTGAGGAGACATGCAAATTCCTTATAGTAAAAGCTCATTAAAGTTAGCCCTTCCCACTATAAAATTTGCCTTTAGGTTATATTTGGACCTTAAAATTAACAGTTTGCTGGTATGGATAGTTTCCTTTTTTGATAAATGTTTTTCTGTGAATTATTTGTTCCTAAGACTGAAATTGCTTTGCTATGAGAATGTCTAGACTTACATGCTATTCTTTGGCTTTTATGACTTTATGTAAAACTCATTATCATTTCTTTTCTGAAACATGTATTTCTGATTTTCAGAAGGATTTCATCTAAATATTCACCACTCCAACAATAGTTGCCTTTTCCAATTTTCTGCACAGGATAGGATCAAGCCTTGTGAATTATGTCATAGTGCATTTTATTAAAACAAATTTGGGTTTTATTTTCTTCTAATGCTGAGTCATCTCATTCTTTGAAAGTTTAAATTATCATTTTATGCCTTAATATAAAAAACTGTAAGAAAATGTTTTGATTCCCTCTTTAGTCAAGAAAAAAGGTGATGCTATTCTCAGTAAAGCACCTAACAGTGAGGTTTAAAATAGACTATCTCAGGGAAGAATCAGAAAAGATCACTAACTTCTTCTTAGTTTTCCTTTTTTAACTTGCCTTAGTAAATGATAAGCAAATTTGTATTGATAAGCAAATATGCTTCAGTTCTGTTTCTGTGCATCAAAAGAGAGTCAGGTAAGTTTCCAGACTCCTGAAGGAGTCTTTATGGAGGTGTGTAAAAATGATTATTAAAAAAAAAAATTTGGCAGTATTTCCGCCTTTATACTGCAGATACTTATGTTGTGAGGCATTGGGATTTACTAAAAGCCAAAAGTTCTTTTCAAATGCTCTGAAGACAGACGTGAAGTGTGGAGATAGTGTCAGAAGTGGAAATAGTTTGCTTCTTGCTCAGATTGTTCTTGTGTTGCTTTCACCATGAGCAGGCAGCACCAGCTGCTGATTTCCCATTTGGGGGTAATGAGAGCTACAGTCATACTTGTGGGAGACACTGGCCTGTCTTCTATTGCTTGTAAACTCTCCCCATCACTATGCTTCAAAGCAAAGAAAAATTTCCTTCTGCACATTTGGTTTATTCTGCACATCTGTGAATATAGATAAATATCTTCCCGTCCTTAGCTAAACATAAGGTCATACTTTCAGCAAGAAAATACTGAAAATTATCTTCTTCAGTCTCCCAATTTTTGACTTTGCTGGTACAAAAAGGTCTGTTCATTTGGTTTTCTGAACATTGTCACCTGTCCTTTGTAAATATTAAAAACGTTAAGTTAAAAAAAATCCTTTATCACACTACCATATAAAATATTTTTTAAAAGATACTGAAAGGTTGGAAGATTGGGGCTGGAGAGGTGGCTCGGTGGTTAGGGCGCTTGCCTGGCATGCACAAGCAAGTACATGAGTTCAAACCCCAGCACCACGTACACAACAGAGTGTCCAAGGAATGAAAGCCACATGAAAGACTAAATAAAAATCACTTCTTTCTCTCTCTCACTGTCCCCTCTTTCTTTAAAAAAAAGTTGAAAGATAAGTAGAGTAGAGGGAAGAGAAAGTTGGGGGATACAAAGGATGGAATAGAAACAAGTTGGGCTGGAGCGGTGGCTCAGCGGTTTCGGCGCTTGCCTGGCAAGCACGAGGACCCAGGTTCAAACCCCAGCACCACGTATACAACTAAGTGTTGGAGCAACTAAGGCCATATGAAAAACTAAATAAAATTGTTTCTCTCTTTCTCTGTCTCTCTCACTGTCCCTCTCTCTTTAAAAAAAAAAAAAAAAGAATAGAAACAAGTTATTCTCCATGCTTTTATAAATATATCATTGATTATTGTATTGTGAGGCATACCTAGAAAGAAGAGGTGGTGAGAGTAAAGGAAGGAATTGGCAATACTGGGGACTGAATTGGAGCCAGTTACACTCCATGCTTTTACAATTATGTCATTGTAGTTTTATTGTCATGTATAACTAAGAACAGTGGGAGGGAGGAAAGGAGGAGAAGGGGAAATACTGAGGGCTGGATTAGAAAAAGCTATACTCCATGCTTTCATAAGTATTGCTATGGGTGAATGTGAAGTATCCTCCACAAGCTCATGTGTGACATTTTGGGAAGGCTGAGGTGAAATGATTGGGCTGTAGAAGCCTTAACCCACTCAGCAAGTAAATCCCCTTGTAGGGATTAGCTGGCAACTGTAGGCTGGGAGGGTGTGGCTGGAGGAGGTGGGTCATTGGGGGCGTGGCTTTGGGGTATATATTCTGTACTGTGGTGGAGCGTCTTTCTCTGCCATGCTTCCCCATGTGATGCCTTGAGCTCCCTGCTCCCATAAAGTATGCTTTTACACTAATATTAACACACACACATTTTAGTTACCCACACAAAATGAATCCAAATGTACATCCAAAGCCTAGTTCTACTTCTGTCTTGCAGAAGTAGAACTTTGGTGTTTGATCTTTACATGAATGTGAATGAGTAAGTAAAGCAATCGAATAACCAAAGAATTGTCACAGCAGTCACCTCCTTTTTATTTTTAGTACAGTTACCTGATTACAAAAGGGTAAGATGTGATGTTTTGGTTATTTCAATAGTTTGAAAAATTAAGTTGAAGCTGGAAGATGTGTGAAATATATATATATATATATATATATATATATATATATATACACACCACTTTGGAAATTCCCTTATCTCACTGATAGCAAAGCTCTAAGTCTTGAAATGACACCAGAGGAAGAGGGGCTCAAAGGCTGCCAAGCAGAAGGGGAGAAGATGCACCATAGGACAAGCCAGTCCTCGTGTTCATTGGGTGGGATGGCCAGCAGAATGCCCCAAGTTATTTGTGTTATTTCTCCATCTCTAAAACAATTTTCTACAACCACACACAATTGAGTTTGTGTAGATCAACTATAACTGAAGTCCACTGTTTTACTTTTTAATTACAAGTATGTGTGTCTCATTATCCTATCTTTCATTGTTATTTTCTTCTTCTCTAGCTCTTATTCTCCAGACCTTGAATTCTGGAATTAATTATTTTATCTCTAATAACCTCATTTGGTTAAAACTCTCTTTTAACCTATATTATAAATTCCTTCTAAGAAAAATCTGTCGTGCTTCTGTATTGCCCAGTGTTAGGCAATCAATAAAGTAGGTTTTGTCTAATAAATGCTTTTATGTTTGCATATTAATCTTCAAATATTTGGGGGCATTTGCAGGAAAAATCTACTATTATCAGAAAGTGTATTTCATGTATCCCCCATAAATATATCTTACTTTATTTGGTGTTGCAGTATTCTATGACACCCTTTTCTCTTTCTTGTCATCCCACACTGTGCAAATCCCATAGTCCCAGCTTTAGAGATTCATTCATTTAAGAGGTATTTTATTAAAAGACTTCTTCTAAGTGTCAGGAAATTGAAAGTATGAGATCAAGGGACATAGTCTATTTATTTATTTTTGTTTGCAATGCATATAATTATTAAAGGATGAGAAGACCAGTCACTTGTACTTCTAGTTTTCAAGCTACAGTACTCATGGGAAACTAATTAGCACCTGTGCCAGATTCAATCTATACACACTGCAGTCTCTATGGAAAAATCCGAAGTCATCTTTGCAAGTTTGCTTACTGTGTGGGTAGGTAGGGAAGAGAGGGTGGAAGTTGTTACGAAACATCCGCAGCCGCATGGATGGAGAGTTGCCAAATGCTTAACTGGGTTCCCTCAGAGGCCAAGGTGAGCAGGAAACAGGTTGCAGTGGTGACGCAGAGGAAGCTGGAGGAGCTGCTACACTCCATTGCTGGACACAGAATGGCAAATTTAATGCCCAATACCATTGAGATAGAGTTTAATGACCTCAACTGGCCCATGCAGAGTCCAAGTATTCTACTTTCCAGATCAAAGCTATCTTTAATTAAGAGAATCATCATTTGCTCTAACAAGATAAGGCTAATAGAGTGCTGGCCCAGGAGAAATTAAAGAAATTATGAGCAAGTCAAGACAACACAAGTTTTCATTGTTTTCTAGTGACTGGTATAATTTACATATGTGAAGTATGAAACTGGACAGGCAAAGAAGGCCCACAGCCACGCCCCAACAGCTTTCAAATAGTAAAATTCACTGTCAGGCTACCTTTAATCCTGTGTTTCCCAAATCTATACCTTAGAATTTGAAAGACAAATATTTAGGTGTGTATGGCTTACCAGATTTGCTCTTTGGAACTATCAGGAATTTATGATTGACAGGAAATGTTAAGAAAGAAGGAAGAAGAGAGAGGAGAGGTATGTCAATAAAGAGTGCATATGGAAGGGGAGCTGGAGAAAGAAAAATTAAGAAAAACAATGACTCTCTGAATTTATTAAGAAAGTCTGCATCAGGACCAATAACTACAGGAGATGACAATTGGCATCTTAACCTCCCTGGGCATCTGTAAAGTGCCAAATAGCTCTATCTATAATTGAGAACACTTAAATTCCAAGATTACTTCAAAATTAAAAAATCTTGAAAGCATCGTTAACCAAAATGACAAAGATTTCTTTGGGAATCAAGCTCTCACAAAAAGCCAGAGGCTTGTAAGGGAAAAACATTTCATAGGGCATTATGTCCATTCTCCAATCTGATCAATAAAAGTCATTATGATTAGCATGTATTAATACAAATAACACACAACTTTTATAAACATCTAGCATTGGTGCTTATTGGGGGTTTATTTCATTGAACAATTTCAATCATGGTATATATTTTACTATTGCTATTATTTTGTTCTGGTGCTTTCACAGGCAAAATGAAGAATAAGAGAAGTGAAATAATTGCTAAGCATGCGTTTGCCTTTTTTTCTTCATTTATCAAGGATCTGTTCAGCTTCAGTTCACTGTGTGAGGCGAGGTGTTGAGAGTTCATGTACCAGACAATCTTGACCTAATTTGAGGAATGAGGCTGATTCTTATAATTCTATAATTCTGTGTCTAATATGCTGGAAGGTAGGGAGTTTTGCTTAGGAACCATCCTCAATTGATGTATATTATTTTATTTTCATAAAAGTACTTATATATAATAAGCAGAAAATCTGTGCTGATATTTCAAATAGCTCCACTGATTTAGATATTTTAATAAAAGCCAGTAGCTTACCTATACTAAAAACACTAACACAATAAGGAAACTTGAATAAAATTTAAAAAATCAGTTCATTTTGGGGCATGATTTATTTTACCCTTTGGACAGACTAAATTTATACTTCTAAGAGTATGGAAGAATTTTCTGAATGTGGTAGTCACCACATAGCAAACAATAAGTTAATTTGCTTGCAATACTGGATAATTCTCTTTAATTTCAGTTGTGGAATGTTGGGCTACTTATAAGCATTTCCAAATGCATCTAGAAGCATCACCTACTTAGAAGGTGGGCTCTAAAGCAAAGGGTCTTGATGTTGGTAATTATGCTTCTTAATGACAGCATAAAAATCTGTGATCACTTTTACCTTTCTGTGACATTCTAATGTCATTTATTCTTCCACTTCCTTTTGTTCTTTCTTGTTGTGGCATGAGACTAATGCAATTCACATGGACCTGTAGCCATGGAAACTATAAGAAGGCAAAAATATTAGTCTACTCATTTGTAGGCATCTATCCAATCACCCATATCTGTCAGTTTCTTGGTCACTGAATATGCTTTTTTTAGAAATATGAACTGGGAATAGTCATTTTTATTTTTATCAGGTTTTTGCTTCTTTTTAAAAATGATAAACAGGTACTTTTTATAACTTATTAATACCGCATACTGCATTGGGCTTATGAAGGGGAAGGTGTCATATTCAAATATAAAATCAGGGGTATGATTTCAGTGAAATGTTGAAAATGACACGAAATGTGTATGACAGGTGTGTATTTATTGATCCATTTAGTTCTGGGACAGAGAGATGTCTTGGGAATATCTCATTCAATGAGGACTGTGTGTAATTAAAGCACTTTCGAAGACGTTCATGTATAGATGATTATCTTAATGACATTTGGTAACAAGAAATTTGCTGCCAATCACCTTGACAAATTTTATCTTTTATGGTAATAAAAGGTGTATATCACAGCAGCTATGTTCTTATTTCATTTTAATTAATGTCTTCTCCTTTGTTGGTCAATCACTTCTGCCTCCTTTCCAAATGAATGGTTTTTCCCTCCTTTACTGATATAGCATATGGTTTTTGTTTCACGTCTTTTTTTCTTTAATCTGTGACTCCTTCTATTTGCTTTGATTTATGATTCATAGAATCGCAGACTATTGGAATGGGAAAGTCTTTTTTTTTTTAAGAGAAAGGGACAGCAAGAGAGACAGGGAAAGAGAGAAACAACTTTATTTAGTTTTTCACATGGCCTTCATTGCTCCAACACTTAGTTGTATACATGGTGCTGGGGTTTGAACCCGGGTCCTCGTGCTTGCCAGGCAAGCACTGAAACCACTGAGCTCCAGCCCGGAAAGTCTCTTAAGGGATCCGATTCAACACATACTCTTCTTCATTGAGACAAAGAGCCCCTGCCTCAAGTTGAACAGCCTCATCATCTCCCTTTTGAACATAGGCAAGCTAAATATAATATGTCGCAGATGAGCTCTTACATCTCCCCCAAACCACTCCTCTCGCAGTACTTCTGATAAAACAAATGTCACGAATCTGCACTCAAATATTGAGGCCAAAAATCCCGGGGCCATTTATGAATCTTATTTTTCCCTCTTAGCCTGGCATCCAATCCGTTTGTCACTCTCAGTTCAGGTCTTAGCTCAAAATAAGAATGCCATCTTTACAAAGATACTATCCCTGACTCCTACTCCTCAACCCACTCCATGTCTTCACCATGATGTCATTGTTTCCACATTGCAATGCAAACTCCTTGAGGGCAGGGACTTTGCACACCTAGTTCACCACTGTCTCCCTAACTCCTCAGTAGTGCTGATGCACAGAATATACTCAAAAATTATAAGGGAATGATCAAACAGCTGTATTAGCAAAGTCACTGAGCATTTGGGTTTTAGAACTGTTTGGCAGCAAATCTCAAAAGAAAATCTGAAAATTCTTTCCCTTATGGTGCTTTCCCCACTATAATAAGCTGCCTTTTATTGTTCTTTTATTTTGCTCTTACCCCTTTAACATTTTATTTACAATTTGAGGTCTTACTTTCAAATGCAAACAGCAATCATGTATTTTATGAACTTTCACAAATGGTCAGGTTTTTCCAATTGCTATCGAGGATAAAATGAATGCATGCTTTCCTGTTCATGCTAAAGCTAGTTAACATCCGCTTTCTTAGAGCCTTTACGGAACAAATATTTTTTCTATTGAAACCCAACATAAGACATTATATTGTTATTACTTTATTTCGATAGAAGTTCAGATTACTGGGTTGGAGCATTGGTTCAACGATTGTAGCTCTTCCTGGCAAGTATGGGGACCCAGGTTCAAACCCCAGCACCACATACACAACTAAGTGTTAAAGAAATGAAAGCCAGATAAGAAAAAAAATGACTCTCTCTTTCTCTTTCTCTCTCTCCTCTTGTCTTAAAAAAGAAAAAAAAAAAAGAAAAGAAAAAAAGGGGTTCAGATTACTCACAAATGTAGCATAATGATTAAACAAATGCATGGGGTTTTGGAGTCAGGCCAAACTAGTTTCAAATTCTGTCTCAACTCTGAGACTTTGGACACATCACATGGCTCTTTGAATCTTTGATGTTATCATCTGTAGAATAGATCTACTAATCTTGACCTCATAGAATTAAGGTGAAGACTAAAGAAAATGCCATTTCCCATAATGCCTAACACACAGAATGCCCTGCACATGAAGGTATGGCAGTTCTTCCTAAATGCATGAAACACTAAACCATGTTCCTAGAAACATCTGCCTTGGTTTATGCATTTAAGATAGAGCTACACCCCACTCTCCGGAGCTGGGGCCCTGTGACCATGCATTATTAATTTTTAAAAGTGTCCTCAGGGGATTCTAATGTGGGGCAGAGATCCACAGCTCAATTTTCCCTACACTGTACCCAGCGCAGTGACAAACCTTTGCATGGAACTGTTAAAATATTACAAATTGGAGCTGTTCACTATCTGAGACATGGAGTCTCCTTCCAAGTTTTTTTAAGTCCGTGTGTGCATAGGACTGAGACACCTGTGTCCTTGCCAGCTGTTGGCTGGGAAAGCTTTGTGCTCCTAGAAGTCTCTTCTTTCTATTGGCAGTCTACAATGTAGCTGTTGCAGAATTCAAAGCCACCACGAGCACACCCCTCTGACTTTTTCCTTCATAACCAACCTGAGAAAGTTCTCTCAGGATTTCAGCTGATAAGGTCAGGCCACCCTGGCTACTTTCTACTTGGCCATGTAACATAACATGCCAGAGTGATAGGCTGATATTCAGTTAGCTGTCACCACGTTTATACAAATTATTTACTGCCAGGACTCTTCCTAATTGATCAAGTGTTCTTTCTGTTTGATTGGTTCGAAGCATCTAAATATTTTTTTCATACCATTTCTGGGCTGCAGGTATAGATCTTAGCTCTGGTTTCATATGAAAATCTCCTGAGAAAACTTTTTAAAGTGACTAATGCCTGGTCAACTGGTCCCTACTCCAGAGACTGGAATGTAGCTGTAGCTTATGTGCATAAATGGAGGCAGATATTTCTAAAATACATATTTTAGTTTTTCACATATTTAGAAAGAATAGCCATACCTGTACTTGGAGGGTATTCTGTATGTTAGACATTCTGTGAAATGGCATTTTTAAAATATTCACCATGATTCTAGAGTCCATGCACATGTCAGACATTCTGCTCCATTGGCTAGTAACTTGAACCTTTGTCAAAAGACCATATCATCAAATTTTCTGCCACTCTAAAAGCACCCATCTCTTTCCAGGCCTGTAATTACATGTTGACATAGGAGAAATAAGGGCACCCTGCCAGAATTTTGGCCTTGTTGTTAATTGAAGCAGGAAATCCTGGTCTTGTTGAATTGAGACCGTGGAGCTAACTTGGGTTAAAGAGAATGGATAGAAAAGGGGCCAGGAGCAGAGCTTGCCCAGCACATGTTTCCAACTGGTCAAAAGATGCTTCCTTTTAACACCATGCTGAGCATGCAAATCTTTTCTAGGCAAATTTTATTAAAGCTTGCCAGAGAAAGCTAGCTATTTTATCATATGTGAAAGGGGAATCTTTCAATTCCTACCCATTCTGACTGAGCTCAACATGGGATATGCTAACCATTAGCATATCCATTAAACTGAGGGTTTAAACATTGGGCACCAAGACAGAACAGCATAAGAGTCATTCATGCTTACTTTTATGCCACACTGCAAAGAGAGAGTTGGGGGAGAAAAAGAAAGAAGGCAGGCTGGAGCAGTGGCTCAGCTGTTACAGCACTTGCCTGGCATGCATGAAGATGTGGGTTTGAACCCCAGCACCATGTACACAACAAAGTGTTGGAGCAACAAAAGCCACATGAAAAACTACATAAAATTGATTCTTTCTCTCTCACCGTCCCTCTCTTGCTTAAAGAAAAAGAAAAAAGAAAAGAGAGAGAGAGGTTTGAATTCCTTTCTCATTGCTTATGGCAGTTCATCGGGTTCTTTTTGGCAAATGCATAGGATATAATTACAACTGCACTTTACCTTGAAATGTGGTGAGCAAGATGAACTGAAGGTAATTTTGGTTAGCTTGGCAAAATAGGCATTCTTGGTCCAATTGAAATCAATAGATATTTTACTGACCACCAAGATACAGTGAGTTTAGTAAAAATAAACAAGAACTCATCTATATTCTTGCAAAGCTCAAACTTTAGGTGAAAGCAAAGTAAATAAGTATAGTATTTGGGAGAATTTCATATACTTGATTTTAAGAAGTACAATGTATCTTGGGGAGGTAGAAGATATATCAGTTTTAAATCAAATGGCAACATTTACTTAAATAAGTAAATGCTATAATCTCAGGTGAGCCTCTGATTTTATCAATCAAATGGCCACAATAATATCAACTTTCAGGAATGTGCTAAAAATAAATTACGACTAAGCTCATGAATGTGAACAAGCAGAAAGTTCTTCATGAATGTTGGTGGCTGCTGTTTTAGAAATGCCCTTGGGACCTAAAGGGGAGGGACCCAGGGAGGCTTTGGGGAGGAGAGGATATCAAATAGACAAATATATTAAAATCCCACTGACTATTATTTGTTGCTTCCTGAAATTCAAATGTAACTAGGCGTTCTGTGGTTTACCTGGCAACTCTACTGAGAACCTCCTTGGAATCCAACACTGGGCAAGTCTCCTAGCAAGAGTGTAAGCCAGCAGGAGCCCTGGGTGTTTTCTTGTGCTATAATCTTCCTACTTCTTCATACTTCATACTCCAACATCATCGGCTCAGTTTCTTTTTTAGAAGCCTGAACTGCTGATTCATGCTTGGCTTGCACCTCCTGTGGCTTCACAGATCACAGGGCAGATGAGCACAAGCGAACTCCAAAACTCTCACAGAGAAGGAAGGAGAACTGGAAATGCCCTTGGAAGGCAGCCTCCACAGTCACAAGGGTCACCCAAACACCACGTTCCAGAGGCGTGACAACAGCCCAGATCAATGTGATTTGCATGTGCACTTGGGAAAGCCCCGCTGAACCGGACACCTTTAATCTGAACTGAGTAAGCCCGGGGTTACTTTACCTGAATGATTTGCAGGCAGCTTCTCCTACTCCCTGAAACTTGTGATATCTTAGTTTGGTTTTCCTCCCCAGATGAAGGTACACCAACTCAGGGAGTTCGTGTTTGTCTCTGTGGTCTTTGTTTCAGTTTTCTTTGTTCTTATTCTTAAATGAAAGTTCTATGCTAGTAATCCCTGCTTTGGGGGAAGTCAACAAGAAGCAGTAGGCTCATCGGTGGAGGGGCTTTGGGTCCTGCAGCCACCTGTTGGAGTGGTGTCTGGGAGTCAGATCTTCTAGCTGTCTATGCATGGCAGGGTACTCTTTTTATTTAGCTCCATTTTTACAGAACAACAAAACTAAGAAAGTTTCCAAAAATACTTTTATGCATAATGTATATAAGTGTGAAAACATGATAATTATCTCCATGAATATTTTAAAAATATTTTTAAATGTGAGGCAGCATTGAGTCAGACTGTAGTTAAGCATGATGATGAAAGACCCTTCACTTCCACAACGCCAGCTGTTGGTGCTGCCAGGAAGGAGATAGAAAGTAAGTCTATCATGTGCCGTGTTCCCCCTACTAAAACGCATTCTCAGTCACCTATTCCACACACTGACACTTCTCCAGATATTTCTGCAAATATCCTTAAGAAGTTCAACACAGGGGAACATGACCTTGAAGAAATTCTGTGTGTCTACCACAAAGATCACTTGCTTCAGAACACTGGGAAAGCTCTGGAGCTACTGTGGGCTGAAGGAATTATATTAGTGAAGCTCAGCAGCAAATCACTCAGAATTGACTGCTTTTTGACAGACACCTTCTGAGGAAGGACAACTGTGTCTCACAAGTGATCAGGATGTGCGCCTGCTCATTTCAGGTGTTTGACGTTGGTTGGAAATTTGACTGTGAGGCCAGTTTTATAAAAAGAAACTTAGTCTGTAAAGTGACTCACATCAAAACCTAATCTGGTCAGGAATATTAATGGCATGAGCTTTTATCATTTTCATTTTCATATCACTCAGAATTTTAGGGGCAGAGTAGTGTGGTAGTTTGAATACTAGAAAATTTTTCTCTATTTTACATTTCGTGCGTGTGCACAATACTATATCTACGGAGAGCTGTAAATATGAATTTATGTATTTCACATGGTATCCTGGGACTTTACCCATTTTAAGTTGGATAATCTAATGTATCATGTATTAAACCCAGAAGAGGTGTAGTGACACACAACCTAAGGCATTCGTAGAGGTGTATTGGGAAGCAGGGGGAAGGGGGTTGGAGGGGAATAAGTGTGGAAAATTAGGGGGGGCTCTAATTTTCAGAATATATATATATATATATATATATCATACTGTTTCATTAGAAGCATTTTTGATTGTTCAACAAATAAATTTCTTAATAAAAAATCTAATGTATCAGATTTAAGTAACTCTGATAAAGTAAAACCTCATTTTTTGATTCCTTTCAGATCATTTTTGTACGTGTACACACACACACACACTTTTCTAAAAATAAAGCACTAATTAAACAAAAGAAACTTTGAAATGGAAACAAGTGTCCAGAATTCTAAGTAATTAGTCTGTTCTAACTTTTTCCCCTTAATACTTTGTTAAAAATAGGAAAATTTAGGTTTAGCAATAATAATGTGGCTTTATCAATGGAAAAAAAAAGTAGGAATGCTAATTAGTCAGACGAAAGAGTGGTCACCGCCCTGTGGCAGTAAACACAGGATGGAAATAGACTCTGGTGTGTTCTTTCTATGCAGATCCTAAAGGAATGTACATGTTATTCAACAAACTTTTGTCAGAAACCTGCTAGGAAGGGGTTTTCAAGTTTCTGGTGTGAAGCTCTTTCCCTGGAAGGGAAGATAGCATCTGCATAATTACAATGCAAGTCCACAGAGGTAGGGGAAGCCTAGGGTACCCATTAAGCAGGCAGGGGAGACAAGGTACTATGATCCTTTCAGGAGCCTGTGAAAATGTTTCATTTTCATTTTTTTAATGAAAAGAAAAAGTGAGTATTATCATAATAACAGATATATAATGATAAAAGCAACCTGCATTACATTTGCGTTCATACTAACAAATGTGTAGGCTTTAATATTTCATCCTAGAAGATTCTCACATTGTAGAAAGTGTATAAGGCCCGTGAAAGTCATTCCTCAGAGTGGGAGGGCACCTCGGATAAGGAATTCACCAGGCCCTATGTGGCTCAGGGAAAGGTGAGTGTATGACTGATGATAATCATGAAATGCTCAAGAAGGCCGGTGACGCCTGAAGCCAACTGTGAAGGATGGGTAGCCTCCTTCTTGGGATACTGTGACAAAAATATTCTTTTTCTTTTTTTTTTTTTTTTAAATCGAGAGGGACAGTGATAGAGACAAATAGAGAAACAACTTTATTGAGTTTTTCACATGGCCTTCATTGCTCCAACACTTAGTTGTGTACATGGTGCTGGGGTTTGAACCCAGGTCCGCTCCAGCCCCAAGAAAAATATTCTTGACCCAAGAAAAACCTATGAACAGGCTTTAAAGCATATCATAAACTAATAGATACTAAAAAAAACGGTATGTGTCTTTTCATTTACTTTGAGTAGAAACTAAAGAATATTATAAATCAGTGTGTGAGTGTGTGTGTTGGTTAGTTGGTTGATTTGCTTATGATGATGTTTGAATTTTTTATATTTTTCTTAATTCTGTCCTTAATTATTATCTTTCTAGCCTTAACACAAAATGACCACAGACTTTGAGACAATTTCAAATACATTAAGCAAGAACATCTTTTGAAATGACTAACTACAAATAGAAAACAAAATAAATCACTACAATTATGAAACAAAGTTATACCTCCAACTTTTGTCCACTCCTTCTGTTCTTTTACCTGATTTTAATAGAAATCAACTTGCTGATATGACCTTAATTTTTGTCCTTTAAATGGAAGTAAAATTTACAATGTACAGAGAACATTTTTAGAAGATCACTGGCAAGAAAAGAATTATGGGATTTTCCACTTTAAATGAGGTTGATATTGATGCATCTTTCAGAGCTTGCTTAAACAATTCTAGTTTACAAAAATTCTACATTGGTATGTTCCACTAATAATAGAAATATTAATTTTTTTACATTGGGCATTTAGTCAAAAATTCATTTCCCTTTATCTTTTAAATGAGTTTCTCAATGGGAATTTATTGTGATTGCTTTAGACCCATTAGCATTCTTTTTCTGCTGTATTTCCCACCCATATTGGATGCTGGGTAATATTGGCAAATGAAAAAGAAAAACTCTATTCCCCACCCTCACTCAGATATCTCTGCCTCAACACAGAAGTCTTTAGTAAGCTGGACTTTGAGGGACTTTGCCTCTCGGTTCCCACATATAGATGTCAGCCAGACACCTACCTGGTGGGTATACTGCCGTAAGTCATGAGAAGACAAGAAGGCATGGTGGGCATGCTACCATAAGTCACAAGAAGACGAGAAGGGAGAAAATCACAGTGCAATGTCTCTCCTAGGCAAATAGATCCAAATTCGTGTTTCAGTTTCTGGCCTATTCTTGGGGAAGAGCAAGAAGGCTGGAGGACAAGGCACATAGATGTTTCTTACAGGTCAAATATTATAATAATTGCATATCATGATCTCTCTCCGAGCCAGGCAATGTGCTATCAGTTTTACCCAAATCTCACCTAAATCCTCACAAGAGAACTACAGCAGAGACATCGCACCCCCTGTTTTGATGAGAATGGAAGTGCTAGAACTATTGCCAAGTAAATGGTACAGAGGACACACATCACAGAAGTTTAAGGGAAGGAAGAATCACTGGAATGGGGATGCCCAGAATGGTCTCATGGTAGGGCTTGGATTATGCATATCCTTTGGACTAGCAGAGGGTAAGGAATGTATCTTTCATAAAAGATGATTTACCAGATCATGCATTCTTCTATAACAAATAATCTGGGGATTTCAGGAAAAATAGAAGGACAAAAACCTGTTTGTAGAATATACAGATAACAGTATATGATATTAACTGATCACTTAGTACATGTAAACACTGCAATGCATGCTTTATGTGGTTTCTCCCAATTCCCAAAATATCTCCCAAATCTTATTTTCTTTGGTAATAGGAAACATGAGATTCTGATATATTAAGTAACTTGCCAGTCACCACTGCTTTTCCTGACTCCCTGGAAGAGAGACAACTCCATGTGTGGAGTGAGGACCTGGATATTAGTTGCCAATGGCTACTGTAGTAGGTTACCCCAAACTTGCTGTCTTAAAACACTAGAAAAGCATTCCCTCCTAGTTCTAATGTTATAAGTCTGAAGTCTGTAGGACTGGGGGTCAGCAGAACCACCCTCCAAGGAAGCTCACGGGAGAGTCTGACCCCTACCTGGTCCAGCTACAGGTGGCTTCCAGCTTTCTTCCGCTGTGGCCTCACCACTGCGAACTTCAAGTCCAGCATCGTTGACAATTTCTCTGTCTTCACATCATATTCTCCTCTCTGGTGTGTTTAAAGCTTCCCTCTGCCTCCCCCTTGTATAGGATGTACATCTGCGATTGCATTCCACACCCTTTGTGAATAACTCAGGGAAAATAATCTCCCCATTTCAATTTCCTTACCTTAATCACATCTGCAAAGACATCTATTGTGCCATATAAGGTATCATTCACAGGTTCCAGGGACTAGGACATGGCTCATTTTGGAGGGGTAAGTATTTTTTCAGCTTCTCACAAAGTCCAAGATCTTTGACCCTGTGACCTGAAGAAGGGCTATACTAACGAGGACAGTGAGGGTAGGCAAAGGATTGGATGAGAGACAGAAATGGAGATATGGCTGTGGATGTAGGCTGAAGTGCCAACAGCGTATTTAAGTGGACAGATCTTTAAGGCAGTTGGAAGTATGTGACTGGAGATTAGAGAGAGTCTGAGCGAGATATGAGAGGGAGGTTGCCATCACCAGACACTGACTAGACCTCCTGTA
Source organism: Aplodontia rufa (assembly GCA_004027875.1). Classification (NCBI taxonomy): domain Eukaryota; kingdom Metazoa; phylum Chordata; class Mammalia; order Rodentia; family Aplodontiidae; genus Aplodontia; species Aplodontia rufa. The sequence goes on from PVKS010005942.1 coordinate 46,408, forward strand.
GTATGGTTGATCCTGCCTACTTGTCTTTCCCTTCACCTGGGATTCACTGCACATTTCCTGCAACCCTCTTGCTTATTTCATTTTGATTTTGAACTTCTGCTGTTCCCAGGTCTAGCTCATGGTCCCCTTGTCCTTTAAATGTTATCCAATCCAGTCTTCTCCCTTTCCCCATCCATGGTACACCCACCTCTGTCAGATACAGCCCTATACCAGTGTTTCCTATTCTGTTCCGTATAATGCCTGTTTAATTATGTGTCCTAAGTTTTTGATTTATACTATAGGATTTGTTTTCTTCTATCACTTGATCAAAATCAAAACAAGAGTCAAAGGCACACCTTGGGAAACATTTACAATTACTGACCTGAAAGAGGCCAGAAAGGAGAGCTGTAAAAAGAAGGTAGATGAGGGTCCATCTGCTTCTCATTCTTCATTGTTCTTTCAATCCATTAAAATCATCCTGCCACACAAATGCTCATCATTTTGAGGTACGTAAACCTTAAGTATAGCTTTACCACCCCTCATTTCCCAAACCCACTTCTGTGGTCCATGTCTTTTAAGGATCTGCCTTCATCTCTTCTAGAATTTCAGGAGAGAAATGTCACTTGTCCACTCCACCCCTTATCTTGCTAGTGTGCTCATCGATCTCAGCTGCATGTCTATAGTTCCTTTGAAGACTCCTTTTCAACTTTGCTGCCCTTTCTCATCATTTCCTTTCAAACTATTTTTCATCCATTATCTCTGCACTCTACAATCATGCCACTGTGAATGCCCATCTTTCAAGTGCTTCAGCTTCTCCATTAAAAACCTCTGGCTTTGCCTGGATCTCTACTTAGCCAGAATATCACGGTATGAAGTAAGTGCATTCAATAGCCCCGGCTCGGCGTGTGGAACAATAGGAACACAAGATGAATCAGACTTTTTTAAAAAATGAAGTAAGTTCACAGTCCTCTGAAGAAGTACACAAGTCGCCACCTTGTACAAGGAGTTTGTTTACATTCAGGATGGAGGGCTAAGTTGTATCAAACTTTAGATAATGAAGAAATAACTTTGAAGAAGGAAAGACCATTGGAGCTTGCACGACAAGGTAGCTTTTAGTTAGTTAAGAATTAATTATGGAAAGAAGGGGAAAGTTTTTCCACACTGAGGAATATCATAGAGACAGCTACAAGAGGCACATAATATGTAGGACATGAGTATTTCCTTTGCATTGGACCCTGTGGTATAAAAGAGGAAAATGCTGGAGAGGTAGGAGGGTAGATCAGGGTTAAATTTAAAAATCGTTAAAATTAAGACTGAAGAATTTTTATCTTACTTGGTAAAAACTGTGAAATCATTGATAATTTTTGAGCAGGGGAATGTCACCATTCAACAGAGTATTAATTCAGGAAGCACTCATGCTGTGCCAGTTCCATTCAGGCACGGTCCCTGATATGAGTGCATGCAACTTTATGATATGACATCTGATTTTAATGAGCTCAATTCTGGTGGAGGAGATAAGTATCCATCCAGTTCACATGTCTGAGTATTCTATTAATAATAGTTATTAATGAAATCTAGTTTAAGACCAAGGAAGGCAGGAATTCGAAGAAGCAAGGCCCTCTTCTCAGAATGGCATTTGAATTAGTAATGTAGTGGAAGTGGTTAGGAAGATTTGGAAAAGTCAGAGAATAGAAACACAGTGATAACTCTTGTTTTTATTAAGTAGTAATCTAGGTGAGGAATAATCAAGGCCTGAGCTAAAAGGGTAGCTTTGGGAGAAGCTGTGAGAAATGAGGAAGTGGTACAATTCACATGATTGGCAGCTCCGTGAATAGAAGCGAGAGGGGGAAAGTTCTGATGGAGTTCATAGAATTGTAAAGAGGTGTTTTTCAGTGGTGGCATTTTAAAGGAGTAGTGTTAATGAGAATGAGAAGACTGAAGGTTTGTATTGGTTACAAATTGAATTTGGACTTGAACTTGTTGAGTTTATATTGGGGCTGTGGGGGGAGGGTTGAAATGTACTACTGGAGGTTAGGAGATCAATCAAGACTAAAGATACAGACTTTGGAAACATCATTAGAAAAAAGGTTTACGTTTTAGGAAATGATATAATCTTGGAGGAAACACAGTCATGGAAGTCATATTCTGGAAAATATCTTCAATTATTGGAAGTGAAACCAGAAATTTCAGTGAAAGACAGCCAAGGTGAAATGAGAGTGGAACTAGGGAGTTTGTCCCAAAGAGATGCATTTTGATTTGAGATGATCGAACAACAGACATTGAGAGCCAAGAGGTTTAGGAGAGAGCAAACATAGGTCATGCATCTGTTACTCTGTTCTCCTTGCTTGCATTTGAAACAACAGTTCCAGTAAATTTAGAGATAGAGCTGAGTTTTATTTTTTTAATTTATTATATTTTTTTAAGAGAGAGGGACAATGAGAGAGAGAGAATCAATTTTTATTAAGTTTTTTCACATGGCTTTTGTTGCTCTGACACTTAGCTGCGTACATGGGTGCTGGGGTTTGAACCCGTGTACTTGCGCATGCCAGGCAAGCACCATAACCGCTGAGCCACCACTCCAGCTCCTAGAGCTGAGTTTTAAAGAGGATCTAAGTGTTAATAGCTAGTGGAATAAGATAAGACTACTTCCAAGATTTTGATAAGGAATGGAAAGGTGAAGAAAACTGGTACCTTGTTTATTTTTCTTTAATCATAACAATAGTAAAAATAAACAACTGGGTAATAGAACATGTTGATGTTCTTAGAAGTGTGTTATAAGCCTCTGCTCATTTAAGGGTCATAATTCCATGGTATCAATTATTTTTGCTACCTCCACATTATTAATCATTCAAATCAGAGAGGTAAAGATAATACGACTAACGACCAACAGACCTGAGGTTCAATTCCAGGTAAGATTGAGTCCAATGTGAATACTGTTACCTAATGTGTTCCTGAGTTCTCTGTGGAATTTAGCACAGGGACTTGTACTCACCATAGTCAGTAATGATTTATTGAGTGAAAAACGATGCTTTTCGGTAGAGGGTATCTTTCAGGTATTCAATTGGTTTTAAATAATTAAATGAACTAGATCATTATATTGTTGATCCCATTTTGATATGCAGAGGAAAAGTCCAAACCAATTTTATTACTATTGCAGTTTCTGCTGAATGGAAAGTCTTCCTATGAGAGCTATGTGTTCCCATGAGGCTGTCAATTGCTTGTAGATAAAGAAGATGTCAGGCTGCACCACCAAATATGGCGTAATAATGACAAAGATGTTGGAAAATGCCAATAAATAGTTATGAAAATTGTGATGATAAGAAAAAAGGAAAAGGAAAATAAATGAACCCTTTCAAAATTGTAGAGGTGATAAAAGTATAGAATGCCCTTTTCGTTCAAAGTTTATAATTTTATGCTACCATAGTCATTTTGACTTGTAATTTTGTGAACTGCAATAAATTAAAATGAATCTGCATGAAAGCATAATAGTTACAACTGAGTTCTTATCTTCTAAAACTTCCATTTCCAAAAGTGGAAAATGCTGGTTCTTTACACAAATTAAATTTGTTAATTGCAATCAAGAAAAGTGTGCCAAGTGATTTAATTTTGAATCATAATTAATATGTAATTATATTTAGTGTTCAAAGTGTATATGGGTTAGTGATATAAATTTCATGATGGTTAATTTCTTTCTAGTAAATTATTTCTTTTCCTGTAGTCTCTTTGGAGGAAATGAATCCAAATTGTTAAACTAATTACAATCAAATATCAACTAACTGGAACCCAAAATTGACTAATACTTGTTGCAATAAACTATTATGAGAAAGAAGCAAATATCAAAACTGTAAGTCAAAAATAATTTATCCTTCCTGCTCACATAACTCCCAGGTATGTCTCTTGGGTCGGGCACCAATTCATTCTTACAGCTCTAATCCCTTCAATAAAAACTTTTTTTTATTAAATAAAAAGATTTACTGAAAACCCTTCAGGTCATGGACTATAAATCCATGTTAAAAAGTTAATGCTCATCATAAAAATTCTCAAAAACTGCAAGGACCTCAAGTGAACATTAAATCATGTTCAGTGTACTGTACTTAAAGAGGTAAGAATGTGGATCATGACAACCATGAGAAACCACCAGTCAGAATTCCTGCTTCAGGGAGGGTAGTTGGCTGATGGCTCCAGCTGCTGTCCTTCTGGATCCACATCATGTTGGTGCCAAGACCTTGCTTTCTGCAAGCTAGTCCCAGCTACTGGCTGAGCACACTGGTGAGGTGCAGGGCTCCTCTGATGGGCTTCCCCATGTGCCTCCCATAGTGTGAGACTCTTCCCTCCTTCCCACCTGCCCAGGTGAACCTTCCATTACAATCTAATAACTAACTTATTACCTTCTGGTTCTCTCCCCTTTATCCTTCAAAGACTTTTTGCAATGTCTTGCACATCTTTGCCATCTTGGAATTCAATTCACCAGAAACCTGAGCTAATACATGAATCGGCCCACACGGAGGCTCTCAAAACTATTTTTTCTTGAAGTGCGCCCACACTTTGACTACACTTGAGACCTCTAAAATTAAAATCTGCATTTTAGCAAGGTATCTGGTAATCCCCATGCCCAGCAAGTTTGAAAAGCATGGCTCTAACATAATGGGTTGACCCAAGTAAGATAACCATATTAACGATTCCCATATCTTTGTGTTCCCAACACTTCATATCTATATAATATGTTTGACTGATGTTTTGTTATAGTGCACTTAAATAATGACTGGATCGTGTTACATTTTCTTGGTTCAGTGAACTGAATCTACTCCTCTCAACCTTCCATTTTGTGGGGCCATATGTACATCTTCACTGTTTATTTTTTCTTGACTTTCTTTTGGTGTTCACCAGTTAAATTATGATCACTTGCAGTTCATCCCTTAGCTAACCACAGGTTTTAATTAATAGACTTGAGATTTTTGCAGTTTTTATGCATTCATAGACTGTTATACTAGACTATGGGAGGGACTGCTGATTGTCTACATCAAATCTAGACTCCTTTTTATTAGGAACAAAGTCCATGTTTTCTTTTGCTGACATTACCACCAGCTCAAAACATCACAATGTTTTGCAATCATACTGGCTGTTAATGTGAGTGTAAGTGGAAGTGTTATGTGGGATATCCAGGAAACAGTCTTAAAAGTGAGAGGTACACCCTTCTTCTCCTCTTCCTTCTTCCTGCCATCTGGAATGCACATAAGTTCTCAGCAGCCATTTTGGACCACGAGACAATGTGGCAAGGAGAAGCAGAACAGGAATTCCTTATGATCTTGGAACTGTCAGATTAGTTAGGTCACCTCCTTAGAAGTTCTTTAAAAAAAGATGGGAAAAAAAAAACCCTGTTGTTCCTAAGTCACTATTATCCTGTATTTTTCTAGAAATATCCAGTTGATCCTAACATAAATTATACAATTGCTAGTGAGCACATACAATGAATGAATAGATGTTTTTACATTTTGCATTAGGAAAGTATAATGGAAATTTTGGTATGAGGTGATTGAAAAGCAAGTAGGGGTCAGTGCTACAGAATTTAGTACTGTTTTTCTATAACCTTTGTTTTGCTTTAAAAAAATAAACATTGTAATTAAATATATTACTGTAAAATTTCCAGCAGTATAAGCAGAAACAGTTTTTAATTTAAGGTTTTGTTTTGTGTGTACAAGCTCTATTCAAAAATAATTTAATAAAAAGCATATAAATGACTGATATATATTTAGTAGTTCATTTATTTGTTCACTAATGTTTTATCCAAAATACTTACAAAGAATGCATTTTTGTATCAGGAACTATATAAAATGTTGCAAATTCTTAAAAAAAATCCTGGTCTTATCATTCATTTACTTATCCACTAATGGAGTAAGTGAAACATGTATAAAGTATATATTTTGTATCAGGAACTACATAAAGTGTTGCAAATTCTGAAAAACAAAGTCGTTATCTTTAGGAGCTAATAACCTAGTAGAGGAGACAGATACATAAACAGATTATTGGTACTTTGTTTTAAAAAATGGAAGGGCGCTAATAGCAAACACAGTTTATGTAGCATTCGATGAGACTTCCGTGGCAGCAGACAGGATAGGATGAGACAAGAGCGTCTATAGAGACAGAAGTTCTGTGTACTGGGAACTATAAGTAATTTTTCTGTAGGAGAAGAAGCTGACAGGTCCAGCAAGCCCACAGGCTTTACAAGCCACTCTACAGAATATGGACTTCAAATCATAGAGGATGAGGAGTCGCTAGAAGATTTTAAAGGAGAGAAGTGACATTATCAGATTTGTATTTTATTTAAAATTCCCTGTTGCAGCATGGTGGAGGAGACCAGCTGAAGAGGCTGTTGGCAGTAAACTAGACAAAATACAATGATGGTGTGGTCCAGACTCTGGTGAAAGGGTGTGAAAATAAGGAACATAGTCTGAAGGTGTACACAGCCACTTAAATTATCAAGAGTAAATGATTGAGGGCTAGAGAGGTGGCTCAGTGGTAGAGCGCTTGCCTGGGAAGCACGAGGACCTGGGTTCTATCCCCAGCACTGCATATACAAATAAATAAAGGAAAATTAAAAATCAGATGAAAAATTAACTTCCATTCTCTCTCTCTCTTTAAAATGAAAAAAAAAAATTAAAAATGTCAATGATTTATGGGCCATGGAAGGAAGAGACAGGAAGAGTTCAGAAGGATTCTATGATCTCTGAGTTGAATTATGAATACAGAATGACTCCATCAAATGCTGGAATCCCCAAATCTCTCCATGCAACCCAGCATTTTCACTTGGGCAGAGGCTCAGTAGTTTAACTTCCTGGATTAAAATTCCAAGTTCATTCTTCTTGAGGTGAGGTATGTAATCTGTTACTTAATTTTTAATTTATGAAATATTTATTATAAAATGTAATTTATATGAGGATTTATTGATTTAATACATATAAAAGTACTTAAAACAGAATCTGGTACAGAGTGCTCTACAGGTATTGGTCGATATTATTATTACTATAGTAGCAACTGCATACATCCAAATTAAAGTGGTTACCCCAGAATACACATGGAATAAGAAAACACATTATGAATGTGGATGCCCAAGACCATTTTTTGCACCTGCTTCAGAAAGTGAGGCCTCTGGTCAGCCACTTAAAGTTCTATCACTCTACTTAATTCAGAATGCATTAACTGGGAACTGATCCTATGCTAGACTCTGTTACAAATACTAGATGTTACAACATGAATTTTGACCTGTAAGGATGTTTCTCATCAAGTTTGGCCAAAAAGTACGGGTAAAAAATGATCCAAAATGAAAGTGGAACATGGTGGTTCAAAGTGAGTCTGCCAGGCGGTGAGGACCCGAGAGTCTGGTGAAGCAGGAGATCAGTGTGGACTTGGTTCTCGATGCCGGGAGACTTCTTTTGGGTCTTTAAAGACTTGCTAGGATGCAGATAATCAGGGAGGAAAGTGAGTTTGGGAGGCAGGAGAACCTGATGCAAGGAGAAGAAGTGGCATTTTCTGGGTAGGATGTTCTGAAAATATCCTGCACGCGGCGAAGGCGTGAAACTAGGATGTTCTGCAAGATGACTAAAAGCTTTAGAGATATTTAGAGGAGATGGTGCTGGGGATGAAAATGCAATGAAGCCAACCTGGTCAGAAAAGGTCAGTTAGAAATGACATTATCTGAATGTTTTGATCCCAGGATACTGAGTCATTTGAAAGGAAGTGACCAGTCCCTGGAGAGTGAGTGACAACACAGGATATGGCCACTTTGGGCTCAGCGTGCCTTTCACCATGTCAGGAAGTCTGGAAAAGGACGGTCATGAGTTGTATTACATGCTTGGTTCTCATCAAACCCGGCCTTCCCAACTGAGGAAATTCCAGAGTGGGGTTAGGTGCAGAACTGAGCATTCTGAAAGCACACAGACAGACCTGCATCTTCTTACACATGTCCTCTCATGCTACCGTCACCAACACAGCATGTATGCAGGGCTTGAGACGGGACTGGCCACAGTAGCATGTTATAATGCTACCAACAAACCAGAGCTCCTTGAATCTAGTGATCAGAATTTCCCCCCCGGAATATATTGCCTTTTGTTGGTTTTCTACCAAAGGAATATTAAGTGACTATTTCTGCTTTCAGATCTAGGGTTATAAATAGCAAGCAGTAGGTGAACATTCGTGTGACTAACAATACCCTCTCTATTTCGGTGCCCAGCCTAACACTGGGCATAACGCTGAGCTCCCGGGGCATCTGAGCCTACTTGAGACCCAGGGGTTGGGCAGGTGTACGAGGACAACAGCATGTGGCCTTGTGCTGTGGAGCGTTGGCTTCTGAGACCGATGTTTGGGATGGGAGTGAACGAGCGGGTGGGAGAAAGGACTCATACCCAGCAAGAACTATTAGTATGATATTGGTGATACATCTGGGCAGAGGAAGCAGGCAGTTTCCTTAGGTCGGTTAGAGTTTACTGTGTGCAAAACAAATGGGAAGTACCAGGGAAGAGCTGTCAGCCTGTGAGGGCTTTTAAAAGGCTTTTCTTTTGAAAAACTTAAATGATGTTGATTTTGAATGCAAAATGCCTGGATTGTAATTCTAGTCATAAGCACACTGTGTAACATCAGGGTGTGTGTCTCTTGTGCACGTGTGGAGAGTGAGGTTACTCTTAAAAGCCATGCAATTTTCACATGCAAAATGGCTCATTTATTTTGATAGCTGCAAACAACAAAAGGGAATGGGCACAGCATTTGGTGCAGGTGTTCTCCAGGGTGTGCAGATTGGCAGGGGCTGGATGCTGGAAAACCTGGAGACTTCCTCTCCAAATAGAAGCTGGGAAATCATCCAACACGTCCCACTTTCCTGAGAGGAAGCAAGATGTGGGGACAGGAAGGCTGTGTCAATAATGTGCTACAGCAAAGCATTTTGTGATTGTTTTTGCATCATAAATATTCTGCAGCCAGGCTTATGAAATTTTGATTCCAAACAATTGTAAATTGCTGACATTCTGCAACAAAATTGAAAAGGAACCGAGTTTGTGGTCCTTTCCCGTGAAATTCTCTGTAAAACAACACAGAAAGGAAATTTCAGTATGGGAACCACCCTGGTCAAACCATGATTGGTAATTAGGATGTGGAAGGTTGTGCTTCCGCATCATGATCTGCCCAGAAAGAGGGCCATGCGCGCTTCTCAGGAGGGATTTCCTGCTTGGGCCAGTGTGTTGATTTCTGGGACATTACTGAGCTGGACTTCAGAAAAAAAAATCCGTTCCACAATTCTGGAGTTGCTTCTCTGAATTTCTCCACAAGGCTTCAACAGATTGTTAAGTCAGTTCATCCTCACCTCACCTTCTCTGCCCTGTGAAACACAAGCTCTCATTTTTGACGTTTACCCACTGTTATGATGATGACTCAGTCATTTAAACATCCCTTCCTAAGGTCATCAGCCCCTTCTCTTGTTCCTCGACTTGTAATGTCCCCAATATCCCTCATGTCATCATCCCTCTCTGGAAGCAGCTGCTTTGTGACAGCAGTCAGAGTAGAACAGAGAGAACCACGCTGCCTCCCACTCAGTTGCTACTTAACTCTGTGGTTAATCTAGGAAGGAAGATAATTCAGGGTGGGTGAAGGCTCTCTGACTGGGGACTGGAACCAGTAGCAACGATACCTAAATCATTTTGACAAAACTCCCAAACCAAAGTAGCTGGGTCTGTGTGGCAGGGTGGTTTTCCATCTTAAGAATCATGGATTTATGTGTCACTTTGTATCGGAAAGAAAGCTTTGTGCCGTGGTAGAGCTACCAGAAGACTGGTGGATGGCTGAGGCAGGCTGCGGTGTTAGGGGAAGCTGTTGAAAGAACGCATCCAGTGGAAATGTGAGACGATGGGCAGGACGTTTTGAGCAAGGCTCTCTCCTTCTGCTAGAGTAAGTAGAAGCTTGTAGAATTGCTACATCTGTTGTTTCCTCTGACCTTCATCTACTCATCTTTATTGTACCTGGACAATGTGCCAGGAACAGTTCTAAGTAGATGGGATACAGGATAGAGCAGACAAAAGGGGTTGCTGGAACAGGGCTCACGTTCTCATATCCTCTCCAACACATCTTTATGGGGCTCCCAGTTCTTCCAGGCCTGGCTCTTGTTGATTCCTGCTGTCTCACAGAATTATTAGGACCTCATCTTTGCACCCCAAAGTTGCTCTGACTGGTCAGTAATGTATATATGCACCCTGATTTTTACGTGCCTGCAATTCTATTCCTGTTCTTCAGGAAACACAATTTGAAACTTCTAGTTTTGAAAAGTAAACAAGCGCAGAAACAAAAGCATTGCCATCAACAAGTGCTCTAACAGCAGAAGAGTCAGCTGCTGAGAACTTGGCTAGACCTTGAAGAACAGGAGCAGTTGGCTGAAAGACAAAGGGAAAGCGGTAGAGAAATGGGGTGCAAGCAGATGAAAGGGGCAGTGTGTGCCCCAAACCAAAGAGTAGCGAAAGAAAGTGGCCTGAACGGGGTGGTGTAAGCAGTACCCCAAGAATCTGAGAATTAAGAAAAAATCTGAGCTTGCTAAAGGGAAAGGTATGAAAAGGGAAATAGATTGCTTATAGAAAAACATTTTTTAAAAGAGAGAGAGAGAGAGAGAGAGAGAAAATCAACTTCATTTAGTTTTTCATGTGGTTTTTGTTGCTCCAAGACTTCTTTGTGTATGTGGTGCTAGGGTTTGAACTCATGTACTTGTGCATGCCAGGGAAGAAACATAACTGCTGAGGCAATGCTCCAGTTCCTATAAATACATTTTAATATATACTTTAAAATATCTTTTCCGCTCCTTCATAGTCTGGTCTTTCTCTCTTACACACACACATACACACACACACACACACACACACACAGGCAGTTGCACATCTGAAGAATGGGGCAGATATGTACGTATGTAGACATTTTGTGCTAGTTAGCTTTCTGTTACTACAATGAATATCAGAGATAGATCAAGGTATAAGAAGGAAAGTGAATTTGGGCTTGCAGTTCCAGAAGTTTCATTCCATGGTTCCTTGGCTCCTTTGCTTTTGGGCCTGGAAGGATGTGGCAGAGCAAGGTGCTCATTGCATGGTGACTGGGAAGAAGCAGCAAGAGAGAGGGTGAGCAGTGGCCAGGGTCCCAATATTCCTTTGTAGGGTATGACCATATTGACCTGAATCCACCTCACAGGCCCTGCTTCCTGAAGATTCCTTCATCTCCCAGGAGCGCAGTGGGTGGGGGACCAAGCTTTAGCACACGGGCCTTTGCAGGACACCTAGCCCTACCACGTCATGTAGGTATCCAGGTGCTCCGCACACACACTCCTTTCTTCTCCGAGGCAATCTAAGGCAGCAGATGCTTTATGCAAGAGGAATCCACAGAGCAGAAACTTCTCCCAAGTGCTTTCTGAACTTCTTTTATTCTGCTTTTTCCTTTGCCTTTTTCTCTTTGGTTTTTTATTTCCATTTGTGAGATAATTGTGTTGTTTTTATTTTCCCCCCATCTTTGTAAAAAACAGCTAAGCTACAGAAACCAGACCCCTGATGACAGAGGGGATCTTCTTAATGTGTTCTGGACAATGGAACAAGAGGGGAGAGGTGTAAGGCGTTTCCAGGCCTCTGCTCTAAACTCCCCTGAGTGCTCCTGGCTGGATATTGACTTGGAACAGTTGACGTGACACGGAAAGTCAATCTAACTGTGTCGAATCATGGGGATTCAAGGGGTGTTGCTCCTGCAGACTGTGCTGGTTATTTTAAATAATACACCTTTTCCTTATGAAGTAGAGCAAAAGCCTGAAAAAGGGAATATGGATGGTTGTAGAATTGCTCTAGTTGTTCTTCTGTGTGCCCCTTTCTTATTTTGAAGCCAGACCATATAGGTTAAAGAGGCCTGGGCTTTTGCTTTGCTTTGCTTGTTAATTTTTAATTTTAGTTATGGACTATAACTATGTAAAGAATTAATAACTATCTCCTCAAAAGTGGGTCTAGTCAACAGCTTAGTTTATCGGATCATTCCCCCACCCTAATCCTCCTTAATCTCAAAATCAAGGCATGTTATATAAGGATATCAACTTCTACTCCTTCTGCATCATTCAATTTTTATTAGGAAGATTCATGGAAAGAGAAATAAATTTGAATTTACTTCCTAGCCTCCCTCATCAACTGGGTGCAGTTTTGGGAGATTCCTGATCTTTTCTAGTTTGGTTCACTACCCACCTTAAACCCCTGCTATTGTTTTTTACCTTCCACTTAATTTTGCACACCCCTAAAACGGTTTCTGTGCTTTGAGGCAGAAGTCAGAATGCATTCATTTATTAAACCAATGTTGGGCCTCAGGGACCAGAAGGTCCTAGGGAACCAGAGAAAAATGAAGGCTTTCTCTTACGGGAGCTTGAAATCTAGAGGGCAGAAAGGCTCACGATGGCAAAGACTTCCAATAGGGGTTATGATGGAAATAAGATGCCTCTTAAGAAGGAGGGCACCACTAGCTTTATCCAGAGTCACAGTTGTGCAGACTTGGCATTGCATCTGGGTTCTCAGCAGAGGGCTTTGTCAGATGGAGTAGGAAGAGGAAGGCGTCCTGGGACTGTGATAGTGTCAATTTGGAGGGAAACGTTCAAAACAAGCCTGTCACATACAGAGAATGATGAGGAGCATGTTAGTGTTGGAGCATCAAGTGTGTACAGATTGAAGAAGGGGGGGGGTCTTGACTGAGAAAACACTGGGAAGCACCTAAGAGATCCTGGTATTATTTAGGGGACAGGTCTTTGCATAGCTGACCTGATAAACACATTATATTGTTTATAGTCTTTTGATGGTTGACACTACATTATAATTTAAACAGTGTGTGTCAAGAGCTTTTCATGGTCCCTTTGAAACATTCTTAGCTATGATTTCATGTTTGGTGAGTCAGAGGGGGCAAGCAGAATCAGGAAGTGCTGAACAATAGGACTGGGAATAACCGTTCTCACAGGTTGAGGCAGCTGGTAAGGTCAAGGGTGGAGCCTCCCTTGTCCTCCTGGACTGGCCAGGCAGAGCACAGCTCAGATCCAGCCCTGCAAGAACAGCAGCACTGGAACGTCTCAGACACAAGGACACCTCTGTCCTTCTTAATACAGCTTCTAAGCCTGCATGGTAGCTGCCATGTATATGGCATTAACACACAACCTACATTTATTGTTGATTATTGTGCTGATCTCCCTCAAAATACTTATAAGGAGAATAAGAACAAGATGTAATCTTTGCCATTAAGACTCCAACAACTAAAGTGTGTCGTGTGTGTGTATATACATACACACACATATATATGTTACATACATATGTACTAAGGTACATATATATGTATATATCTGATACACACAAGTGTGTGTGTGCATGCATGTGCATCGCTGCAGAAATGGCAAATACATTCTTCTAAAATAGTGCATTTTGGTCTATAAATTTTGGAAATACATAATAGTGAACCTAGAAGAGTAAAGCTAGGAAGACACCGGGGTTTCATCTAACTCATTGTTTTAATAATAGCGAAACTAAGACCCCAAAACTGTCTTGCCAAATGTTTAAGCTCTAACAGGATTTTAACTAAACAAAAGTTCATTTTTGTAAATTTATATCTATTTCCAATAGAATTGTATATTGCTATAACCATACAACATTGACTTTGCCTCTAATTGTATCATCAATAAAAACTCTTTTGTAACATAATTTTCCTCAGTTAAGTTTTGTCACTGGACTGAATCTATATGATTCTCTTCTGCATGGTTCATGGTAAATGGCATATATTCAAAAATTCTTGTTAATTGGTATTTAGCCATGCCTGCTCCTATTCTTAACATAATTTTAATATTTTGTTAGACAAATTTCAAAGATTTTCTTAGACCATATTTTTGAAGAAAGAAGTAAGCCATGTGTATAATATCACTATCAAATACTACTTGGAAAAGAGTCCTTCGCATTTTATGGAATTGGTTACTGAGTGGATCATTGAGATAGAAACTTCTATGCCAATACTTTTGGGGTTTTCTATGAATTCATGATGGCTGGTGGTTTCTTGCATTTATAGGACACATTTTGATGATCAGAGAAAGCTGCATAGGGGTTTGCTTTCCATTCTGAATGTTCAGATGCTTTGATGCTGAACCTCACGAGAAACATTTCTCTTAAACAAACTTGGACTTTGGGCCTTCTATGGAATGAAAGATTCATATCCCTGAGGCCAATCCAAAACCTGAGTCAGTAAGGCTCCAAAAACTAAGGACGCACATTCTTTGGGAGCCATGTCTAAAATGTATTTTTAAAAATTATATTAAATAAAATATAATAGACAACCTATTTAATACATTGTTTTCTGCAATACAAACAACAGAAAGTCCAGCTTAAGAGAATCGTGGCTGGTCAAGAGAAGGTAAAGATAGACTAGTGATGGATGTTAGAGTTTGCAACAATGTGTGATCTCCTAAGTCCCAAAGCAGGGTCAGCTCTGGGCAAAGCCCACAGGAAGGACCCAGACAGTCTTTCTTTTCTAAGGTTTGCTAGTATCACCCAGCTACTGCCAAGTGCTATTAATAACAGGTTCAGCAGGAGATGGTGATCCATCCGCAAGGATAAGATCATGATGGCTCAGGAAATGGCCTTGGAATTGTTTATTTTCTCATGACCTTTACTCCCCAGTCACCCAGCAGGTGCTTTCAGAGGAGCGGTCCCTGCAGGGGAAAAAACCTCTCAAGCAACAACGGTTGGGGATGATTTCCTCAGATGATAACCATGGATCACAAACCCATGGAAGGATTCAGAATAAACATCTTCACAGTCAGGAAACAGTGCATGGCACTTAATGATCACCGCCTTTGTCCCATCCCTTCCCAAGGAACTTGTAAAGTTAAACTCTGGCCAGTTTTCCAGATTCTCAGGGTTCACCTGTGGCTAATCAAATCACCTAGGGAAAAAACCAAAAATAAACAAAAAAACCAACATTAGGTCAGACATGTCCATCAAAGAAACTACATAAATTTCAAATTTGTAGAAACAATTCAGAAGATGAATTTCACCCTGACAGAAGGGTAGAAGAGAGAGCAAAGCGTTGTCTTGGAGTCAACCTATAAGGCCACTGTTGAGCTCAATGGTCTTGGGAAGAAGGTAGGTAAATGTTTTCGAAACTGGCTTTTGTAGTTTATTGTTCTAGAAAAAAATAGGTTCAAAGTATTTCCCCTCTGATTAGTAGGACAGCATTCCTTCTGAGCCATTTTTTCCAAGAAATAAAATAATTTCTTCACAAATAAGAAAGCACGCTGTAAACAAACAGCATAATATAACTAGATTCCCCCTGCTGTTTACAGAAAGATTCGCATTTTGCTTGGGAGTAGGGTCCAGCTGGCCTGGTGGAAACTGTTTCTGCTGTAATAATACCTGCTGTTGTTTATGAAGTTCATGTCTTGCATCAGGCACAATGTTAAGCGCTCACATTATCTCACAAAGTCTCATCACAACCTTTAAGGAAGGAAATATTATTACCTCCTTTGGAGAAGTGATGTGACTTGCTCAGAGTCATGTGGGTTTTACGTGGCTCAGGATGGTGGGTGGGGCAGCTTTTTTTGGGGGGGAGGAGGATCAAGCAAAAGCATGTTACACCAGACGTGTTTCTTCCTCCGTAGAAGCAGTCATCTCTGGCAGATGCACACTTTTAAGCTGTTACTAACTGTGGACGTATTTCAAACATCTCTGAAGAATATAAACAGCAAAGATTCCCTAGGAGATGAAGAAAGTGAGGGGGATATAATGTAGTGGGGGGGAGCCCAGAGTGCAGAATGAGATTAGTGATGAGAGAGAGCATCTTAGGTAGGGGTTCTCACCGGCAAACCACTAGCTTTGTGATTTTACTTGAGGTCAACTCTTAGTGGATGCTTTCCTGAATTCACCTTTTGATTTAACCAGAACCCTAAATAAATCCGATGAAACAAAGCTACTATGACATGTTTAAGGTTACATCTATTTTATTTGTTTTTGGTAACCATCATTCTTACAGTAAAAAAAAAAAATGCCTATTTGCCGAGTGTAGAACTTTAGACAATTTGATCAAGGCCCAATTTGAGGAGTTCACATTGTGGAAGACATTCTCTCAGAATTTGTAATTGCAGGGGTCGCAGGCATAAAACTGAATTTGAGATGACTTTGCATGAGCAGGCATTTAGGGCTATTAGCGATGTACTGTATTTCCAGCTTTAGTTTGTACCTATGGCAAGCAAACTGAATTTATTGTTTCCTTTTAAAATAAATCTACTTCAGTTAAAATGCTAAGTCAGCAATTACCAGAATATTAACTAAATAATAATATAGGCAGCTTGAATCTATGGCAAGCAAGGCAAAGGTGCGCTGCACTGAGCTTACAAAATGTGCTCACTAAATTCTGCTGAAACAAAGGTGGCTTAGTCTGAGCAATGCAGAAAATTACTTTCTGAATCCTTTTAAAATTGTCATTAATGATGTTCCTCTCTAAGTAAACCTGATCATTACTTGAAATGACCCAGATGCATAATATCAAGGATGTAACTTGAAAATAAGAGAGGACATTAGCTATTGGCCTAATTTTGACTTTTGTTTATCTTCCTTTTGCATATTACGTAAGCATAAGCTAAGAGAAGCCATAGAAACATGTCATGGATGTTAATAGGAATTAAAATGCTATCCATGTCTATCCACCTAATTCCCTACAACCTCATCTCCAAGTAATTTGAGGCAGTGGATTTTCTAAGGGAATCGTTACATTTCTATTTTTCAATATGAACAGAGTTTCTTCTGAACAGCTTTTTTATTTCATTTTTGTATATATTTTTATTAGTGCATTATAGTTTTACATGCTGTCGGGATTTGTTGTCACATATTCCTAGATGCACACAATTCAGCAATACAATTTGCATAATATCCCCCCACACAGCCCTCTACCTCCCTCCTCCTGTCCCCTGATCCCTTATCTTTCTTCTGGGTCCTCTTTTGTTCCTAAAAAAACCCCAAATACAATGACGTAATTCTTATACCTATGAAGAACATTTTTATATATATTAGTATAGTATATACAGTGACATTTATAACTGCTTGGAATGTACCTTGCTTTAATCTCAGTTCCAACATTTCCCCTTCTCCTCCCTTCCTATCACCCCTTGTTATTCTTCAAAATATTTGACAATGGGATTAAACATTTACGTTTTTGTACAGGTATGCAGCATAGCTTGTTTAAATATCTTATAATGTATCTTGCAACTATATCTCATAAATGTTAACATTTTGCAGTTTTTTTCTATGGATCTAATACATGAGTTTGTCTAATTTACTCCCAAGCCTGGGTTTAGGTCTTCATGGACAGCTTTTAACAGTTGAGAACAATGCACTATTCTAGCTCAAAAGGCATGACATCTCCAGCCAGCTTAGCTAGTCCCCTGTGTAAGATTTATAATTTATAGAGAGGGAATTCAAAGCTAGAAAAGTATCCAAAGGTATATAGCTAATATGTAATAGCTTATTTGCAATGCAACTAATATTTTATAAACCAGAAGGATCACATTGCTAATATAAATTTTATTTTTTTTCTGAATTTACTTATCTATTAAAAGTTAATTATGGTTAAAAATGTTATTTTGCTGAATTTACTCCTCTGAAAACTAAAAATGGTAAAAAAAAAACCTATAGTCTTTAGAGTCAGGTAGTTTCCGTTTTTCTTGTACGTATTATGTGATCTTTCTATGCCTCAATTTCCTTATGTTTATCAAGATTTTTTTAAAAAAATCATAGATTTGAAGAGAGAAATTAGTTGACATAAATATACAAAGCTCACAGTACTATGCCTCTCAAAATTTATTTCTATTTCCTCTCCACCTTTATAAATAAGGCTTTGAGAGAGGCTTATTTTAAAAGCTAAAGGAAGGATTAAAGGGAATGTGATAAGTAAATTATTACTAAAAATGTGGGCAACTTGACAAAGAAAAAAGATTAAGTAAATTTCAGAACTCAAAACATAAAAAATGTATTTTCCATAATTAATATGCACAATTATTTAATTTTATCTTGCATACTTGAAATTAACCCCTTATATATTTTCGGATCTCCACTGTGACACCCTTTTCTGGAGCTTGTCATTTCCAGAGTCCCATCCTGTTGGTACAACACTGCTTGTGCTGGTCATTCCTTTTTAGCTGTCATCCGTTAAGGTGGATTCCAGGTTTTCCGGTTCATTTAGTGAACAGGTGGATACCCATCTCAGAGCTGGTGGCACTTCAAGAGATGGAGAAACAAGTTAGAATTGTTCTCTGACATGGAGGCTCTCACCATCTAGCCATTAAGAGCAACAGATGGAGAAATATGTTCAGGGCAACATGTTCAGTGCTCCAACAAACATGCTTGGGGATCACTGAGAGCACACATCACAAAATACATGGCTTGAGGGAATGGGGATTTCCTAAAAGGAAACTATACAGTAAAGATGATAAGTGGTTTGTAGGACTGATTTTGGATATGTCATGTTGCTCTGTGTAATGATGAAACCTTTTAAAATACTTTTACAACATGGTTGGTGTGACCAGGGTGACCAGTCTCAGGAGTTGGGAGACCTCTGCACTATGGAGTGTTTTCTGCCTGCTCAGGAGAATTGACTTATTCCTCTTTGCTCCCATTTATCATAACGTGTGCTTCCATTTTAGCACCACCACTCCTTAGGCTCCTACGTGCTACATATCTGCCTTTCTCTGTCAGGTAATAGACTCCCAGAGGATAGGGACAGTGCTTGATTCACTTCTCCCTCTTCAGTGATTACTATACTTCTTGGTCCATCAAAATTACCCATTAAGAATTTCTTAAAGATAATTTCCAAGATCTGCGAGCATGTCACGGCATCACAAAATACTTATACTTTTACTATTCATACAATAATTACCTTTACTTTTTTTTGGAAACATTCACCATATATTACATTTTAGTAGCAAGCTATCTCAACACTTAAAGACTCTGACAAAAACATCTGCCTTCTTAGTGCTGTTAATTTTTCCAGGTGAACTATTACATTTTTTTTAATATGCTCAATTGCATTTTAACACATTTCGCCATTGAACAGGGCAATGTCTGTGACATTGGGACAGCTTACGTTGCCATGTTACTTGAAGTAAAAAAAAAAATTAGGAGTTTGGAAAGAAGAGAGAAAAAGAAGGCTGAAACTCAAGCAGAAGTACAGGAAAGAGAGAGAGAGAGAGAGAGGCTCACAGGGACCTCAATTTCAACTTGAAACTCACCTGATTAGATAATAGATTTAGCTTTGACTTACATACTTCACCTACATTTTTAGGATGATGTGAATTTTCCTGAAGAATGATAATCAAGCTATTACCTATCCAAACTTATTCTTTAGAAGCTAACATTATCTATGCTTTAACGAATGTGTGTGTGATAGGGGGACTGCTCTGAAGAGTTAGAAAACACTGGAATTTTTCTCTGCTTCATTATTTTTGAATTTGCAAATGTATAAAATGAAAGTCACATCCCATTAATACAGGGCAAAGAACATGTGATGTAGCATCACAAGGCAGGACGTTGTCCTAGAATCATTTCCTTTTCAAATTGTGAAACTAATAGGCTTACTAAGAGTAAGTCCTCAATATGAAGATAGACAGTCCACAAGTTCACCAATTTCGCAGATGACATCAGCGGGAGGTTTGCATATTTCAGCTGAGACTGACAAAGAAGGACTTATGTCACAATAGCAGGGTCAAGTATGAGGAAGTTCTAGAAAACACACACCTCTGAGTAGGGTGTTGGGAAAGGATGGGTACATCCAATTTGCACCCAAGTTTAAGAATATTTTTGCTATTTCTGGCAATATGCCTGGAGATATGCAGGAAAATAGACCAAAAAAAGTTAAAATAAAAGCATACCCTTTAATTGCTTTTGTTGGATTTGTGTGCTGAGAATTGTCTGTTCTGCACAACTCGGATGTTAATACGTCTGTACAAAGTATTAACGAATCATGAGCACCTTGAGGAAATTTAGGCTGCTCCCAAGATGAAATAGAGACTTGTTTAAGGGACATTTTATAGAGAGAACTTGCAGCCTTCTTGAAAAAGCAGAAAAAAAGTTCTCTGTTTTTCTGTACAATGTCAATTTTCTTGAAAGAATTAATTCAGATCTGACTTTTTGTTTTGATCATTTGCTTGCTAGCTTGATTTTAGGTCGTTACTGATTATTTGTTTCTACTAAATTATTTTTTGGTTTCATTTAGATGAAGTCTTCAGTTAACTGAAATTTTGTTTGGGTCTCTGAATTTAGGAACTATTCAAATGACAAAGACACAAATATTATGATTATTTAGTCCACTTTCTCTGTCTTAGCACTATTTTCATTTTGGGTTTAATAATTCACTACTATGGGGTTAGCCTATATATTGCAGGATGTTATTAAATATCCATGACTTCTACCAACTAGATATCAGTAGCTCCCAAAAATGTCTCTAGACACTGCCAAAAGTCCCTTTGGGTTTGTCAAAATAGTCTCTGGTTGAGCTCCACTGATTTAGCTTATGTATTTAAATTTGATAAAAATTAATAAAAATTTATAGAGGAACATAAAATATAACTGTTATAGCTTCATAAAAGCCAAGTTAAAAAATCTGAGTTATTTCCTGTCATTGCTATGCACTCAACCCAATGGCTAGTATATAACAACGAATATTCGCCTTAGTGCCCCCAAAGCCCTCGTCATAGTCCACATTGAGAATGGAGAAAGCATTTCTAGTGAACTGCGTGTATTCTAGCCACGTCATGTCAATCATTCCATTGCAACTTTCATTTTACAAGTGAGATCCATAGCAGACAAATGCATTGCTTAAGAATCCCTAGATCTAGGTCAGAACTCAGAACCTCAGGTTTCCAAGTCATTATTCTTTCAGGTACCCAGTAGTTCAGAATGATTTTCAACAATAAGAAATTAATAAGGAAAACTTCTGGTTAATAGACTATTCATTTGAAAATTTTCCTTTAAATAGTGTTAATGTTAGCTAGAACCAAATCTCAACTGAATCTTCTCTTAAAATGATCAGATTTTGATTCTCATTTGTCTTGGTTAGCTCAAGCTGTTATAATAAAATATAAGAAACTAGGTGCTTTAAGAACAACATAGATTCATTTCTTACAGCTGTGGAAGCTTAAAATCTGCGCTCATTGCCAAGGGGGGCCCACTTCCTGGTTATAGCCAACTGCGCTGTCCTCTCCCTGTGTCCTCATGTGTTGGAAAGGGTGAGGCTGTTCTCTGGTACCTCTTATAGAAGGGCACCAATCTCACTCATGAGGGCTCCACTCTCATCATCTAATGAGAGAGGTCCCAAAGGACCCACCTCCAAATGCCATCATGAAGGGGAATAGGCTCCAACTTGTGGGTTGGGGCACAGACTTTGGATGGTGAAAAGTACTTTGGGAATCTAAACACAAGATTGTACCATGATGTTTATTTCACTTTCATATGCTTATTTACTTATTAGTTTCTGGGGATTGGACCCAGAGTTTAAGATATGCCAGGTAAATGCTCTACCACTGAGCTATACCACCAGCCCTGCAATATCATAGTGTGAGTCAAGAATAAACCTCTACCTCAAACAACTCTTTCCTCACCCTTGTCACACTTAAAATAAACTCTTTCCTTTGATCAAACTTGCTGTTGCTCTGGGCTTTTTTTTTTTTTTTTTTCTGTTTTTATTGGTGTCTACTGTGGAGCTTTAACAGGGTTCCCTCCCACACCGTCAACATTGCATGCCTTAATCAAGTTTGCTTAGAATTTCTTCAGAAAGACCTACCTCACTTTAAATGCACTCACTGTTTCAAAGTGCTCTCCATTTCAACTATATTAAAGTATTATTGTTTGTCTATAAAGTCCAAGAGAGCAAAGATCAACTGCTCTCATTGGTCCCAATATAGCAGCCTCCTCTCCATGTACCTAACTGTGGGAAACAGATCATTTATTCAGCATTCATTTATTAAATAGTGCTTGTATGTACTGGGCACTGTTGTAGGCACTGAGAATACATACAGTGATAAACCAAAGAGACGTCGCATCTGCTTTCATAGCGTTTATACTTTAATGAAGGAAATAGAAACTAGACATCAACTCAATAGAACTTGCAATGTTTCAGGTAGGAAGAAATATGAAGAAGTGAAATGAGACGAACCAGTATGTGCATTTTAAACCAGGAAGTTGTCCAAGGTGTTTCTGAGGAGGACACTTGAATCAGACTTGTTTAAGGCATGAAATGATGAGGGTGTGGGAAGGTCCCATGGTAAAAGTTCCCAGGTAGCACCTACATCAACAGCAAAAACCCAGAGCAGTAGCAAGTTTGGTTACAGGAAAGATTTTGAGCATGATGAAAAACTATTGTAGAATTTGAGCAAGTATTTGAGCATGTATTAAACAAAAACATATTTGATCCATATGTTGTCAATGTTGTCTTTTCTTCTCAATTTCCACTAAAGGCTGGGTTACAGTGGCAAAAAAAAAATAATAATAATAATAATGAGCTTTGTTAAAATGGCAGCGATTTGGTAACCATGGATCATTGTTTCTTCCATCTGTTTGCTGAAAGTCCTCCTGTCTCTCAGCTTGAAGGAGCAGCTGGGTAAGGGGCTGAAGCACAGCCAGGATGATATTTACTCATCACGGTAGCAGCTCTGAAGCCAGCGGAATTCCAAAGTCTTAGCCACAATTTTTTTCTAGAAACAGCAAGAAAGAAGTCTGTGTGTCTTGGTCAAACATGTCTGGCGACACCAGTAACTATGCAAGATCTGCAGGATCTGGAGTCCCCTTCTTTTTGTATCAGAAAGATGAGCGACAGAGCCAGGGGCCCTTGATTGCGTCCAAAGTTTAGAAGAAGCTGCAGAAGTTGCATGGGGTTTCTTGGCCTCCTACAGGTTAGGCTTCTAGTGGATTCTACTGGAACCCCAAGAAAAACTGATGTTATAATGATATTAAATGCTTTACACACACACACACACACACAGAAAAAAGAAAGCCAAGAGACTTAGAGAGTTCGAACTGAAAAGAGGCCTTCTCTACAGCTTTTTGTTTCAATGACAGTACTTCACATTATTAATATATTCCGTTGCCCATGAGCCATTCTTAAATCTCATTACAGATGGAGACAAAACCGGAGGTCCAGAACAGATCTACAGTGACGACTATAGAGTTATTGTGCAGAACAGAATACATGGAGCAGAAGGGAGTTTCACCATAAAGACTGACTGTTGGTGAATAGATTAACAGCGCAGAACCATTTTTTCCTTTATACTGAGTGGTATAACTGGTGGGTCCTGGGAAAGCTCAGGTGTACAACTCCGTGGTGTGTGCAGTGTGAGCAGAGGTAGGGTAATGTTATTCCTCACCGTGGAAATTGCCTTTGGTCACAATTCCCTAGGCATGATTCTGTTAACCTTTACAAGCACAGTGGACATTGTTTTGAAATGTACCATCCCAAAGGTCTCATCTCCAACAGTAGACCTTATTCTGCCTTCCAGCTGATAACAGAAATAATCTCCACCATAGGACCAGCCATCACACCATTCTCCCCAAAATACCCACACACGACACTAAAGTTATGATGTAGTCTGGAGTCTTTTTGAGATAGAAGTGATCATAAAGACAAGTTATATATGGACTGTGAAATAATATTTTAACCAAATACAATTCTCCTATGTGATGTATCCACTAAAAATATCTTTTAAAGTTAGACATTTACTTATTTTGATAGAAAGACAAATACGAGAAATTTCACATCTTTCAACCTAATATATTGGTTTGAGGATTTGTGGTGTGACTAGATGATGAGGGACAAGAATTATTTATGTTCAAGCTTTAAAATGCTATAAAAATAGTACACTGAATAATACTAAATTTTATATCTTTGAGAATTAAAATTGTTGGAAAGTTTAAGTTTTTGGAACAGTCTTATTTTTCAAGAAATTTTCTATTGTAAAAGATAAACCAAGATATTTCTAGTTTTGAATTTAACCCCTGTAAAATGATGAGAGCAGGTTTTATGACATTACCTATTCAAATATACAGACAGTAATTAAGTTCCTTCCATTAGGAATATCACTAATTTTCCTGATTAAAATTTTGTGTAGTTGTCTCTGAAGCAATGTTAGGATAAATGGCATCAGGATACACTAAATAGCTAGAAAATTACTTATTTTAATTTCATATTTGGTTGCTTAAGAGACCTTTAAATAATCACTGGTTTGTTTTGATCCATGCAAACTAATTTTATGCACCAAGTATCTGTTTTATAAGCCTGCATTCAATGTGAACACAAAGCAAGTATCATGATCACTGCCTTTGGTGTATGAAATGACAGCTGGAATTGTGTGGGAAAGGGTACAGGTGTGTGCACTAACCATGTAGTAGGGCACACCTGGACTCATGACATCTGCATGAGGAAGGTTTTCCTCGGGAATCCATGAGGAACACATGAGATAAAAATCATATGCACTGTACTGGAGATCCTGATGACTCACAAGTTCCCAGCCACCATGTAGGAGCTTCGAAGGCGACAACCACTTCCCCAGGCAGCTTTCCACAGCCTCACCATATTAAATGCATCTGGTTCTAAGCGACAGCATTTGGAAAGGGCACAAATTATCCAGGGCCCTAAGAGGCCTTATGTAATCCGGATTTCTCCACAATTTCAGAATCACTTGGGTCTTTGGGCTTGTGGACCACTCCAAAGGCTTTCCAGAACCTTCTTATTGGCAAGAGGCAACAGAAGCTGATCATCTATTCATGTCTTAGTTGTTATGGAGATAATACATTCATTGTGAGTCAGAGTTCTTGAAGTGAAGAAGAGAAAAAGGAATCTCTCCTATTTCCCCCCTAGAAAAACAATAAGGCGAAATACCGACTATAAAGGAGGTCTATTATCATGTTTTAAATCCAGATAAGGTGTAATGTCATACAACCTAAGGCATTTGTAGAGTTGTATTGGGAAGGAGGGAGGGGAGGGATAAGGGTGGGTAATTGGGGGGACTTTTGGGGGTCAATCTAATTTTCAGAATTTATATATATATATTATATTATTTCATTAGAAGCTTGCTTGATTGTTCAACAAATAAATTTCTGAATTAAAAAAAAAGAAAAGAATGTATTCAGAAAAAAAATAGTCTTGCTTTAAATATTAACCATAAAAAATCCACATACTATCTAACAATAACCAGTTTTGGTACATGTAATCCTTTCAATGTTTCCATGTGTTATTTATGTACACATAATTTATTTACTTTATTTATTTTTATTTAGTTTTCATCCCAAGGATTGAATCTAGATATACTTAATCACTTAGCCGTATCTCCAGACCTTTTTATTTTTTTATTTTGAAACAGAGTCTCATTTTCTTAGGGCCTTGCTAAGTAAGTTGCTGAGATTTTTAAAATCTTTAATGGAAAGAAACTATTATTTCTGTTTTACAATTTTTAAAAAGTTAGTGAAATAGTGTACCTTAATATGCCAATAAAAATTAAATCCACATCATGATTTTAGGTGGCTACACAGTATCCTTCACAGGAATACACCACCATTTTTTAAAGCTATCTTTTACTGTTGGTTGTTGACATTTTTAAAAAAAATTTATATTATTATGAATAGTTTTGGAATTAATATCCTGAAATATCCATATTTTACAATTGTTGGATTTTTTCCCTGTAACGTATTCCTTAAGTGAGACTACCTGGTTAAGTAAGCGATGTTTCAGGACTTTTGGCCCCTGGAACACATTGCCCTCTAGAGAGGACACACCCGTTTAGCCTCCTGTCAGTTGTGAAAACCTGTGGCAGGCTTCTTTTTTTTTTCCATTCAGCTTTCACCATGCATCTATTTCTGCTGGTTCCTGAATGAATGTAAACTCTGTGGATTTAGAGTAGATCTGAGAAAGAAAAAGAAATCTCAAGGAATGTTGGAACTATCCTGAGACCTTCATAAATCATAAACGTGAAGCTTTCTTCCTACCCAGGCTGGTGGGGAGCAGGAAGTGTTTTGGACCATGTGCAGCATGCTAGTGCCGTATGGCAAACATCTACAGCTTGAGAAAGGCTCATGTGGGTTCAGGAGGAAGTGGAGGAGACCCTTAGTGTTTGTGAAAACAATCCCTCAGCTGCAAAGTGGGTCTCAGTGGTGAAGAGCTGATGAGAAGGCGGAGGGGCCTAGGATCCCTTCCTCTGCTCATGCCGAGGACTTCAGGGAAGGCACACTCAGATAATCTGCGCAATAACGGCTCAAATAAGGAGGCACAGGATTCTTTATTCTACCAGTGCTTCTGGCTAATGCTGTAGGGGAAGAATGCATGCAAATTCAAATGACTGAATTATAAAAAGAAATGAAATGTATTACACTGTTTGCAGGCCTATATTTCTCATATAATGAGAAAAGCTGGGAGCTGTTAAAAGAAGGAAGCATTTAGTGGAAAACTGTTCATCCTTCATTGATAATCCTGATTAATAAATATTGTATAATCGAATTCCTGTAGCAGGCTCATGTTTTAATATTTTTATTTTGCTGCAGTCATCTCCATCGTTTTAACTATTCTATAATACCACACTCCAGTCACAAACAGGCTTCTCAGAGGAAATTGCTTCCACATTCTGCTTCTTCTTTTTAGAAATGCATTTATACAACAGGCCATCTTATTTTTTTTTCTTGGCTAACTGGACTGACCTGTTTTACTTGGGTCTTGTTCTAAGGATGATGAGAAGTCACTGCAGGGGTGCAGGCAGAAGGATGATATGATATGTTTTTTGGGGGGTGTAAATCGTGATTGCCCCTTTCTCCCAGTCTTATCAGCCCAGCATACACGAAGAAACCAAACCTGTTAGAATCTCCCCTGTTAGTTTGGTTAATACCAATAATGCATATATGTATAGTAACTCAGATTGATCCAATGTCTTCAAATCGTTCTACTGTCTCTTCATTTAAAGAGATAGGAGAGAAAAATCCACCACTAATATCCACCAAGTACACACATCATTTCCAGAGCTTGTCCTGAGATGTACTGGCCTGGCTGTGCCAATTTGTCATTCAGCTGCCAGATCTGTCCCCCTACCTTTTCTTGGTGTTTATTACTGTGATATTTGTTCCTTTTATTTCTTCCTGCCTCCATGGCTGACTACTGCAGCCCTAAGCTAAAATTCCTATCATTGCCTGAGCCTCCCTATATTATTTCAGACGAGGTGCTTGGCTCAGTTTTCCTGGCTACATGATAGGACTTGAACTGCAAGTCCCTGTGTGGAAATATGCAACTATAAATTTTTTTTCTTGCTAGAATAGAATGACAGATTCATTCTTGGTAGTAATTTCTTTTTGCCTTTCTATTCTGCTTTATTAGTTTTGGAGGGCTAAGCCAGGTGAGAATGGTTATGTTTGATCTGTTGAGTAGTGAAAAGTTAACAAAACATTTCAGTATCAACTGGGTGCGGTGGCACACACCTGTAATCTCAGGGGCTCAGGAGGTTGAGGCAGGAGGATCGCAAGTTCAATGCCAGCCTCAGAAACTTAGCAAGGCCCTGAACAACTTAGAGAGAACATGTCTCAAAATTTTAAAAAAATAACAAATAAAATAAAAAGGGGCTGGAGATGTTGCTCAGTGGTTGAGTGCCCCTGGGTTCAAACTGTGGTACCAAAAAAAAAAAAAAAATCAGTATCAACTAAAACAATGGGGGAGGGGTTTCCAATATCTAAAATGAAGGACACTTTTTCTATCAGTCACCTTTTTCCTCTGTGGATATTAAATATCTTCCCTCAGATTACTACTCAGTGATAATTAAAAGAATTTTAAAAGATCAAATTGACATATCTAAACAAAACTAATCAATATTAATTAATTCTGCCTTTTGGCACAAAGTCTATTCAAGTGAATTTCTGACAATGATATGAAGTGTATTCTTCCCTCACAAACCAATAGCATAATAAAGGCAATATATTGGCTTGTCCCTAAGGCTATATGCTTTAAGATCCAACTTATGTCAATAATATGGAGGTGGAAGGCAGATTTTCTCTTTTTTAGATCCAGACACTATACCAAAAATATTATTTTAGGGGACTAGAGCTGTGGCTCAGCCATTAGAATGCTTGCCTGGCATGCACAAGGACCTGGATTTGAACCCCAGCACCAAGTACAACTAAATGTCAGAGAAACAAAAGCCAGATGAAAAAATAAATAAAATTGATTTTCTCTTTCTCTTCCTCTCTCTTTAAAAAACGTTATTTTTATATATTTAAATAAATATACTCAGATCATTAAAATGTTCTTTCCCTAGTAATATACTTTTGAAAAAAAGGAGGACTCAAAAATGAAGCTGAAGAGCTGAAGAAAAGACCTAGTAAAGTTTCACCAAGAAGTTTTCATGGAGTCCCTTTATTTCTAAGGTTCAACCAAGTGAGTTTAGAAAGAAGTAGTGTAGTGTGGTTGGAAGCCCAAACTCTGCGGTCAGACTGCATTGATTTGAATATGAAGTTAATCAGTTACTAGCTGAGTGATCTTGGGCTCCTCTGCTCTTAAGTCCAGGCAGGCAACCACTGATTTGGCCTCTATCAATAGTTTTGACACCTTGAGAATGTAATGTAAATGGGATTGTAATCTTTGATACCAGCTTCTTTCACCCAACATAATAATCTCAAGATTTGTATATTATGTTGTGTAGATTAATGGTTTGTTGCAAGGAATGTACCAGTTTGTTTTTCCATTCACCTGCCTTATGGTTTGGATATAAAGTATCTCCCAAAGACTTACTTATGCGTTGAAGATTGGTCCCCAGTGCAGCAATGCTCCGAGTTCCATTGATAACTGAATAAACTGCTGAGAAGTGGTGGAAACAGCTGGCAAGGGAAGCATGGTTGGAAAAAGTAGGCCAGTGGGCTATAACCTTGGGGACTATGCTGTCCCCAGTACCTTCTTGTCCTATCTCGCTCTCTTTCTCTTCTGCTTGATAGCTTCCACTGACTGGGCAGCTTTCCTCTGCCATACCCTTCCACCATGATGTTCTCCCTCACCTCAGGTCCAGAGCAATGGAGCCACTTGACCATAGACCGAAACTTCTGAAACCATGAGCCAAAACAAGCCTTTTCTCCTCCACGTTGCTTGTGCCAGGTATTTTGCTTACAGTAACAAAAAGCTAATGAAGGAAACCTTCAAGGACATTTGCAGATACAACTTTCATATATTTGATACAACTTTCAAACATTTTTGTACAAGTTTTGTGTGAACATAGATTTTTAATTTCTCTTGAGTAAATATCCAAGAGTTCTAGGTAACTGTACCATTTATTATCCTCATCAACAATGTATGAATGTTTCAGCTGGTCTGTCTCTTCTCTAAAACTTTGTATTGGTAGACCACTACCTATAGTGATATCTTACTGTGGTGTTGTTTTTTTTTTTAAATAATGTTTTATTTTTTGAAGTTTTATTATTTGTAGCAAATTCATCCAAATTAGTTTTCTGATTTCCATAAAACAGAGAAGAGATATTTTGATTGTTTTTTCCTGGAGAGGAAAAGCTCATTCTATGTTTGAGTCCATGACTCAGTAATTTAAGAAACATACCCCTCTTTTTAATTCCTATTTTATCAGTCAATGACTGAAGTAATTATGCTAATATTATACATGGAGGTAGTGACTTCTGATATTCTTTCATTTATTTCTCACATAATTTAATTTGTATATGTTGATGTTTTCTCACCAAAGTGTACCATTTTAATCTTTGTGATTATATACACTATGAATAAAATATATTTTTTAAGTTTAAAATATTTAGTTGTATTTTGTGGTTTTAATTTGCTTTTTCCCCGTGCCTAATGATGTTGAATGTATTTCATGTTTCAATTTTCCATCTTTATAACCTTTTTGGTAAACCATCCTTTTCAATACTTTGTACATATTTTAATAGAGTTATTTTTTTGTATTCTGATTATTGAGTTTTAAGAATCCTTTATATATTCTAGACTCAAGTCACTCATTGGATATATGATAACAAATATTTTTTGGATATGTAAAAATATTTTCTTCCAGTTTTTCATTTGTGTTTTTATTCTCTTAAAAGTGTCTTTTACAAGACAGATTTTAATTTTTAAAAGTCCAGTTCATCTTTTTTTGCATCTATGGATCATGCTTTTGTTCTTCTCTTTAGGGACATTTTGTCTAGTTCTAGATCCCAAATGGTTTTTGCCTCTATTTTTTTCTAAAACTTTTTTACTTTCATGTTTTACATCTGAGTCTTGCATAATATTTGAAAACATAGAATTAGCTCAGTAAATACTGATTCTCCAAACTCCTTTGTACCATTATAAGACCTGCATAGACTAGATTTCTGGTTCCCATTTTGTTTGGCTCCTGTATTTATGATTTATTCTTCAGATGGAGAAGTAGAAAATTCAGTAACCAGAGAAAAGAACTAAGTAAGTGGATTTTAGTCATGTTAATGAAAGCTCAATAGAATCTTTAATAATATGTTTAAAAGCTAATGCATTCATCAACATTTTTAAAAGAAAAGCTTAATAAAAAACTACTTTTCCTTCTTCATGTTATGCAAAGCATATATCCTTTGTGATTGTTTGGTTTGTCTCTTGTTTGTCTTTTTTATTTCAAGCAACATTCTTATCTGGACTTTCCAATGGTCTAACATTGTATTCAATTTTGATTCAATAATACTACTGTTTTCTGAGTTTGATAAGAAGCCTTTTTCCTTTCCCTGTTCTGAAAGCAAGACTATTTTTAACAGTTTTACCACGACCATCAAAATAACCTTTCACAAAAACAGCTTTTGGCTAAGGTAATTGCTCCTCTCTTTGCTGAGAGTTGAGAAATAAAGCAAAATTGCCCACGTGTTAGGAAACTAAAATTAAATATGACAAGAAGCCTAAATATTAGTGTTTTTTCCTGTTGGGCTAAATTAAGCTTCTGCTGATTCTTCAATGTTTCCTATAACATGCTAGAACAAGAGGTAAACAGTTAAAAACTCTTCCCTCTGATAGTTTGGAAGTTTAGTTTCTAGCATCATTATTCTGCTATAAAAAAGCATTTATCAAAAATCGTGTTAGTCTCTTGGAGCACTTCCATTGGCAAATGAAGTTTGAGAACTAAGACTTCTCATTCAAAATGGGATAATCAGTGCCAACCAGTATTTGTCTAAAAACAGTAGGAAACGTTGTTCAGCTGTTGATATTAGAAATTCTCGCAGGGGAAAGAAGGTGGAGTAAGCCTGATTTAGGATGCATTAGACTAATATGTCTAGGGAAGATTAGACAAAACAAACCTCACAATCTTTCATAGGTTTAGTTACTATCAAACTACAATGCCACCCATAGCAATGCTGTGCAGATGAAACCCCTGTGGAAGCTGTATCTTGGATTTGTTTAGTTTCATTTACTTAAAGAATCCCTTATAGAAAATTGCATGCACACAGTAGGGGGAAGATGCCAAGAATTGAGAATTATTTTTAATTATATCGTAGGATCTCTTTTCTATATTGAAGCCCCAGGAAACCTGTTTGATAAGAGAAATTTCCTTTGTGAGCAACAAAACTCATGGCAAAGATCTGATGATTTTTTGAAGATAATTTTATCCAACTGTGATCAACTAGTAAGTTTTTCCTATCTGTTTTAAAGAAACATCTCTGTAGTTATTACAATGAAATTATAGTTATTTTATCTAAGGACTTTACTTTGATAGTTTCATTACGTGAATTCTATAAACATTGGATTGATTACTAGCTTTTAATTATGAAAATATGAAACTTTATGTGTTCCCAAACTTAAATATACAGAAATTCACTGAGTGTCCGCTGTGTGTAATACAGAGTCTTTCAGGACTCGAAGCAGTGATTTTGAAACTGGGTTCGGAACTTGTACTTCAGTTTTCTGTAGTGTGAATTTTGGGGTTAATCAACTATTGCCTTAAATCCATGTGTTGCCATACACTACCTGTGAACTGGGGCAAGTTAACTATGATCCTTATTTTCTTTATCTTTTAAATGGTAAAAAAGTGTCCTCAACATGCCTTCCAAAAGGTCCAGAGTATATGCATGAGAGCACTGAGAGAACTCACAGGCTCTGTACGAATACATGGTTTTATCATTTAAAACAAAAGCTATACTAACAGAAGCACTGACTGGAGAGTAGACTTGGCCCGAGTCATTCTTTTTTTCAGGGTAGCTTCAGCTTTAAATGATAATAGTGATAGTATCTAATGTAACACAGTTGAAGTGGCTGAAATTTTTACATTGTTATTATTTAAATTCTTATACAAATAAAGCCTGCTTTTTCTAAAAGCTACAGTCATGTTTGGGGAGCAATTTTCACTGCTAATTGGTTAGAGTCAGCTTTGGACATAAACTGTGCCTTTGGCAGATACACTGACTTTTCCAGGTAGAAATCTACCCCCCACTAAGTATTGCTTACTAAAAAGGAGCTGATCATAGTACAGGCTCTGCCCTAATATTTTTTACACTGGAAAATCTTCATCTTCTTCCCTGTTTGGATCAATGTCTATGACCACACCTTTGGATAATGCTCTTGAGAGGAGGAGAATGTGAGGCTTCTTCATTCTATTCTTTGTTTCTTTGTTCATGTTCTCTGTTGAGGATTGTCTTGAAATCCCCGCAGGAGTATGGGAGAACTTACCTGGTCATTAGGTAAGCAGGCATGGTAGCAGATGCCAGGTCACAGGTGCTGGACTGGGATCTGCTCTGGTGTGATTTCTGAAAGATGGAGGCAGAGCTGTAGATGGAAGATTCAAAATCATCATTATGGAATTCAGGCAGGGAGCCAGACTCAGGAGTTTCATCCGGACCCACCAGGACAAGGAACGCACCAGGGGAGCACTGGTTCTTTTTGCCTTCATCAACTCCTGCTTTTTTGGTCATTGCTCTGAGTACTTTTGCTGGTTTTAAATCACTGGAATTAGTGTGTTTAGACCTGGGCTTTCCTAAGGGGGATGAAGCACTCTTTATTCCTTAGGTTCCCTTGGGCTATAACCAAAAGGAAGTCTCTGTTTCTCTGGAAGGACTGAGCCTTCGGATCATTTTGTTGTCAGTTCTCAGGGCAGGGATGGGCGAGTGGTCAAAGGCGGCGGCTTCTCATCGCATTCTCAACCTCCACTCAGGCACCAACTGCATAGCTGGCTGGAGTCTGGACCAGGGGAGCCCAGTGGCCGACTTCCATAGTCAGATAGAACAGTCCTGCTGATTAGGATGCAAGAGATTGAGTCCTCTCCTCAGTGTTTCTCATTTATATTCATATTCGTACCACTCGGTTCTGCTCATATTTCAGTTTGTTCTGAAGAAAACAACCAGCTTTAATTTCCACTGCTAAAGCTTGAAATAAAATATTTTCCCTTTCAAAATGTAATTTAATGTTCTTCATTTTTTACCCTCCAAGTTCTCATACATGGCAGACACTGAATTCTACATGATTAAATAATTGCAGTTGGAAATGAGGTGAAAAGATTGCTCATTGAGGACTCTTCAAAATTCCCATCATGGTTTATATGGAGCACACTGAATAATTATGGCTTTTCTTTATACAGCTCTGAAGTAGGAAGACTTTTCAAGGATTTCTTTTCTCTTCTGCAGATTATCCAAATTATTTTTTATTAGATTTGTTCTTTCATGTCTGTCTTTCCTTGAATCTTAACTTAGTAAGAAGGTAAAGGTAATTAAGTTGCAAAGTAAGTAACAAATTCATTTTTTTTTTTTTAAAGAGAGAGGGACAGTGAGAGAGAGAGACAGAGAAAGGGAGAAACAACTTTATTTAGTTTTCTCACATGGCCTTAGTTGCTCTAACACTTAGCTGTGTACGTGGTGGTGGGGTTTGAACCCAGGTCTTTGCGCTTGTCAGGCAAGCGCTGAAACCGCTGAGCCACCGCTCCAGCCCCAAATTCATTTTTTTCTGTCATTAACACGGCATAAAGTTTTGATTGAAAGTAGCAAAGCTGCTAGTTATTTGTATCACCTGTGAGTTTGCTTCTTTTATTTATTATTGTATTAGTTCTACATACAGATTAATGGAATGCAAATACAGCAGTATCAAAATGTACATATAGAGAGCAAATATCTTGATGCTACTAATTAGAAAAAAGGGAGGAAATGGGATTAATTGCTTGTGCCTGTGTGTGAATTTGAGAAACTCTTAACAACATTGTATTTGGAACCAGAAAATCCTACCTCTTCCAAACATTAACAATTATAAATAGACAAATAAAGACACTTACATTTTCTAAACCTCAGTTTGCTAGTAGTAAAGTGGGGCCCCGAATCTCCAGCTATTTGGCAGGGTTGCTATAAAAATATGGAATGAAATTCATGAAAGTACTTTTAAATCCAAAGGCATGAGAATGTTAGGTCGCGTTATTGCAGCAATCCAGGAGAAGGTGATGAGGGTATTTAGGGGAAGCACACAGAACATTTGTGTGGAGAGCAACAGATAACTGGAATCCATTCTGTACAACCCGCAAGATATGGACCCTTGGGTTCTACTTCCAACTCGGTCATCAATTCATAGAGTAAACTTTAACAAACTATTTAACCTCCTTTGATTATTAGTACACTCCAGGATTCTGAACTCAGAGACTCACCTTTAACCAGTGGGTAGAATTGTATAAATCATATGTAGTGCTAGCTGCCTATCTTTAGGCTAGATTCTCCAAGAAAGCAGGCCTGGAGAAAAGACCTTGGGTTTCAGTAGTTTTTGCGGGAGGTGATTCCAGAAAGTGCTGATAGAAAAGTATGGAAGTGGGAAAGAGAATGGCAAGATGTCAATGCAAAATGCATCCATGAATAGGCGGATGCTAATTTCCCTGATGAACATGGATGCAAAAATCCTTAATAAAATTTTAGCTAATTGGATACAAAAGCACATTAAAAATATAATCCATACGACCAAGTGGGCTTCATTCCAGGGAAACAAGGCTGGTTCAATATACGCAAATCAATAAATGTAATTCACCATATAAACAGAATTAAAAACAAAAACCATATAATCATCTCAATTGATGCAGAGAAAGCATTTGATAAAATTCAACACCATTTTATCTCAAAACTCTGGAAAAGATAGGGATCAAAGGAAGATACTTTAACTATGTCAGAACCATCTATGACAAACCCATAGCCAACATTATCCTCAATGGAGAAAAATTGAAAGCATTTCCACTGAAGTCAGGTACGAGACAAGGCTGTCCGTTATCCCCACTTTTGTTCAATATAGTCCTTGAAACCCTTGCCAGAGCTATAA